>LAPY01006547.1:0-10479 GCA_000970635.1 Eragrostis tef
TATTCAATTTTATTCCATCTTACGAAGCTTCTTTGCCATTTAGACAAGCGATGTCATGGCTCTGTTTCAAATGATGCGGGATCAACCTCTATGGTAATCAGAAATAACTGATTTTATTATTCTTTGAGACCTTCAGGGTCTTCAACTATTGGTACTTCTTTCATGTGAGGTGTTGTTTGCTCTTTTATTGCCCAGATGCAACTTATTCTATACTCTCTTGTATATAACGAGATCCTTCTTTGCATTCTTGAGTCATTGAAGTGTACACAAAGTCCTACTTCTCTTTTATTGCCCAGTGGCAATAAGTTCTATATTCTTTCTTATAGAGCTAACAACAAGTGTTGTATAAGTCATACAACATGCTCCCCCAGATACAACATGTTCTATTTAAATCTGAGGTGACTGCATACAATGCTCCACCAGATTACTCCATCTTTTCCAAAACTGACGTATCTATAAAACTTTCTTATTTGGGTTTATTCTGTTAAGTATTTACTCATATAGCAATCTGTAACTATGCTATCTTTCTATCGGAACTTATTAAAGATCCAGAAATGTAGCTATCTCTTTTCTTTAGGGGTATCAATATTATGACCGTCGTACTCTCTGACGATCACATTTATAGATCACTTTAGATTATCTGGACTAGAGGAGAGTATCTTTCTTAATTGTCTTTCATTTCTCCCCCTCGAAATGTGGCACGAACTTTCCTTCCACAATTTCGAAAACCATTCTGTAACTCTTTGTGAATGAGGAAACCTAGATTATCTATCTGATTCATCTGATTACTTCATGTGAAATGAAGTTATTTCTTAACTCGTATCGGAGTACTCTTCCTCATTTTATTTCAAAAAACTCAACAGAGTTCTTTATCAATAGTACTTTCGCAAGCCACGTATTGCATATCATTCTTATCTTTAGGTTCGTCTGTGATCTTTTATTCTTTTTAGACTCATTGAGTGCTTAATGGCTATTACACATAAAAGTGCACGGTCAATACTAGGATAGCATAAGAGCTACTCCAAAACTTTCTCCCAGAGTGGGATACATTAAAAGCATAAGATTCAATACATCTTTCTCCTATCATACAGGTGACATAAATATTATGCCAACTTTACCCCGCCATGCGGGTATTTTCCCAGACTTTTCCCGACATATGGGTAATGATTATCTGAAAGGATATGAATGTCAGAATTGGCTCTTTGTCTGCATATTCAATTATCAAATTCAGAAATAAATCTGAATATTCTTTGATACACGTGCTTAATTCGACTTTGGCCAAATCAAACACACATATCTCTTATTGTATCTTATATCATGATGACTGAAGATGAGAATAAATTCTTCTTCATGGAGAGTACACGAAGGACTGTCATCAAGCGAGACTCTCAATGATCTATCTATTTTCTTGGATTAATATCCGAGAATTCGTTTTCTTTTAAAGCTATTCTTTTGGAGAGAACATAGTCTCTCATTCTTTCGGGTCACAAGTACCCAGTCTCTTTTTTTTCTTTTGCCTTCAAGAATGAAAGAATGAATATCTTTTGTCTGAGAAAATATTCGATAAAATAACAATTAAACTTTGTAAACTTTCATGTTCTATTCTATATCACCTTTGGGCAGAAAATAGAATAAGACGTCACCCTTCTACATTAATTCCACATTATCTTTGGGTAGAAATGGAAATAACGTATCAAAAACTCAATTATCTATTTAAACATTGCTCCTCAAATTAAATTCTCCCTTTAGTTCGAATTTAATAAGAAGATAATCACTATCAATGCAGCGGAAGCGTGAAAAACACATTTATCTAATTCATGAGCATTTCTTGATCTTTATCTGTTCTCCGAAAATTGATCATAATGATGCAAAATTTATCGGAGATTTAAACTTTTAAACGGTAAGCTCATTAAATTACAATATTGTCATCATCAACTTTGGTCAGAAAATAACAATATCATAATTATCTTTAAACAAATATCTTTATACTCCTCTAAGTAAATTAGAAGAGAATCTTTTACTTTGCAGCGGAAACTTTACATCTATTCAAAAACAATATCACTGTAATCTTTTCCTTTAGAAACTTTCTAATCTTTAATCTCAATGGTGTCTTTCACCCATAGGGAAAAAACTCATTTAAACTGAATAATCTTTATGCAGCAGCAGAAAACGTGAAAAGTGCTTATTCATAAGCTTTCTTTTGAACTCTCATAATCTCCAAATAATTTATCCCTTTGGATCAAAATTTAAGAGGAGATTATAAAACATCTTGTATCAAAACTATGGGTGATACTCCATAAATCTTAATCAGAAGCAATACATTCACTTTTCTATTCTCTAGTCAATTATCTCTTTGGTTCAAACTGAGTAGAGATCAAATCTATGCAAAATTCATCAAAACATATGCTTCTGAAAAAGAAAAATACTGAGAATAAAAACTAGGGACTTACTGTGCAAAAGTGCCCCAGCAGCCTCGCATTCAGCTCGGCCCGAGCAGCCCATGAGCAACCGGCCTGCGCGTCCTGGCGCGCGCCTGGGCCCGGGGCCCGGCAGCCAGCGATTGGGCCGGTGAAACGGCCCATCGCGCGGCCGCAACGTTGTCCCTCCTGGGCTGGGAGGTGGCCCGCCAGCTGCCGGCCAATCTCGGTCGTTGGCTGTGATCTGACGGTCGAGCGCGCGTTGCGGACGAACAAAAACCGCGCGACGACCGGCTCCCCCAAAACCCTAGGTCTCAGTTCTCTTCCTCCTCTGTTCGGCCCGAGCCGAGCGGCGCCGGCGGCGGCGCTCGCCCGCCATGGACGCGTGACCCCGAGCCCTCTCTCCCTAATCCTCATCTTTCTCCCTCTCTTCCCCGACACCAGCGAGTGCAACAGGTTGACCACGGTGGCCGGAGAAGAAAGAGACGGCCGGCGCCGCTGCAGCCCCCCTCGCCGGCGCGCGCGTCCACCCGAGGGTGAGCGCGCCACCGTCGAGCGGCGCTGTGGCGGTGCCCTTGTCTGTGCGTCGACGACCCGACGGTCAAGGTGGCGGCTCGGATCTGTTCCCGCGCGGCGGCAGGTGTCCTTCCCGTGCGCGACGACAGGCTGTCCCGCGTGAGCGACGGTCATGATGGCGGTGGTAGCGGCGGCGGAGCACCATAGGGTGAGGTCTGTCCCGCCGCCCTTTCTTTCTTTTCAATGGTTAGGGTTAGGGTTCTTGTTTCTCTGTTCAGATCGAAATCGATCTCTTTTCTTTCCCTTTCTAGATCCATGAACTAGTTAGGGTTCCATGTTCTTCATTTCTTTCTCGATCCATGATCGAGTTCTTTTCTATTTTCTTTCCCAATTGCGATCTACTCGCTAGATCCAGCTCTTGATACCATTGTTAGAAATCTTGATTCACTAGGAGTAGATCGAGTGGGTGTTCTTATGTAAATGGTCATACCTTAACCTCGTGTTGACGTTGCCGGGGATCGACGACGACGGGGATGTTGCTCAGGCGGCTGCGAGCTCCTGTACAGTGAGGAGCTCGGTGTAGAGGTCGACGGAGTTGCCGGTGAAGACTTCCCGTCGCTGGCAGCCCGCCCTCTCAGATCGGGTTAGGGTTAGGATGGTGGGGTGTGTACTGTTCCGGTGAACCTCGTGTCTCGAGTCTGTGGTTCCCACCTCCTCTATATAGGGCTGCGCGACAGGGGCCCACCAGCTCTCTTGGGCTAGGCATCCCGGATCAGGATGCGAGGTCAAGGCCCAGTCAGCCTAGGTGGAGATCAACCTAACAACAACTCCTAGGTGACGACTAGACAACGCCAAAGAACAAGGCACATGAACATTTTCTGTGTAATTTCTTAGCAAAACAGGAGTTTCAGTGGAAGATGCTGATGGTTACAATTGTGTACTGGAGTCATCTTCAACTTTTTGTACATTTCTATGCAAAACATGAGTGCATTTGCCTGGAGCCAAGCAACTACTGTTGCTATACATTCCTTACTGTGTTTTTTGAAAACGAATTCCTACTGTGTTTACTGAGAAATCAATCTGAATAACTTTGATTACCTACCAGAATTTTCTGGGGCCAGGGGCCTTTGAGAAATGCAACCCATTGCTCAGACCACGAGGATTTCTTCAGCATGCAAGAAGCTGCAAATCCTGCAATTATTCTCTGAATTGTACCATTTGCCATCTCTACCTTCTTTCCCCTTTCCCCATTCCATGCTACTACGTGTCGAGTTCAGCCGTGCCCAGATTCCATGCAAAGTCTTCTTCATCCGGTCCCTTTTCAGCTTGAAAGCTTGGCTCGCTCCAGGTGATCCTGTCTGGTCCTTGGCCCTGCACGTACGGCCGACGAACGGTACAGGTACCCAACCTGTCGGCACGGAGTCACCGACCGACGTCCGTGCACTCCCTCGACAGCTATACACATTCACAGTGGACTTGGGTCTGTCTCCCGCGGCTGTCTTGCTTTCCCTCTCCGATTTGCTTCTGTGGTTACAGTTCAGCGATCGCTGGCTGCTGCTCCGTGGCTTCGTCGCCGGAGTTTACTGTCAGGGCACGCGTAGCGCGTCGACTTGACTCTTGCCGGCTCCGTTCCGCGGCACGTGGGGTAGTTTTGGGCTCGTGAAGGACGAAAACTACCTAGATCTGAAACTGGAGGCAGAGCAAGATCAAGATACTGTCTAGTTGTATTTTTGAAGCCGCAGTTTCCATCAGGAATAATCGGATAGATTGTTTGTTACTGCGTAGCACGTTGATTGCTTGAGTCACGTGAGACGGAAGGTAAAGCATGATCGTGCTATTGACTAGTGGTATATTTCAACTGACAGTTTCAATCAGGAATCCTGCCCGAGTCCTTAAAGGTCTGTAAAAGGCTTTGGCGATGTCGAGCTATAATTCTTGGAAAATGCTTCAGATTATACATATTTGTCTGACTTTTGTCCGATTAAGTGTTTTAGCCCCTTTAATTGATATAAACCAACACCCAAGTGATTTTAGCCATTAGATCTCTTAGTCGTACAAAAATCTACTAAATGGGTGTACTCTAACCGTTGTTTCGCATGATAAGTGTCAGGCATTGTCAAATCCGTTTCGCATGATAAGTGTATCCTGATGATTGTGTTTATTTAGTGATGGCGTGTCAATTTCAACATATGTTTTATTTTGTCAAACAATTTCAACATGTGTTTATTTGTCTGATGAAAAAAAAGTCTATTCTGTTTTCGTCTGATCTTGCCTATAACATGTGCAATATCTTGACTACATCTGTTTCACACAAGTATATATGAATGAAACATGGTTACTTTTTCTTGCCATGTCTAATCTCGAGCGATGAGATTGTTGACTTGTTTGAATGCCTCTTTCTCAGATTCTTCGAAGTCAATGATTTGAAATAACGATATGTTTCTCTGTCCATATATATAAACATTGATGGTTTTTGCTAAAGTTAATTTTTAACGTTTGACTATCATTGTACTATTGCACTCCTTTTGTCTCTGAATATAAGGATTTCTGTGTTTGGTCAAAGTGTTTAAACTTTGATTGTTCCATTGTTACGAAGGGTGTAGGTTGTACCATTGTAAAGGAGAAAATCTTACAATACATGACAGTCGACAAAGTACATACAAAAGGTACGGCAATAAGAGATGAGTTGCTTTTTACGGACCAAGTTCCAAAATCTTTCAAACACAATAGTACATAATAGATAATGCAAGGAGTCTTAAAAACAACAACCGGAAGTTCAGATTCTTCAGAACACTGACTTTATCAGATTGCCGTCTTTAGACACGTAAAGTTTTGTTTCGAACTTGCTCATTTGGAGTTCCGCTTGGTCGGCACCATTGGCATTGGCATAGCCGATACCCCTTCCCCTGCTGTTGCCTTCATGGGCACACGGCTCAACCTCCACACCGGTCAAGGCAGTAAAGTGATGCTCATATATGTAATCGCCATAGAAGCCCCCGAGAGTCTGAGTGTGCATGTACCTTGCGATGCAGAACTTGCCGGAGCCTAGGCTGACAAACTGAGGATGCCGTGTCTTCCGCCATTCTTTGAGCGGAGCGAGTTCCATCCAAGTCTGCAGCAGCTGTGGCTGTGAGTCCATGGAGGAGAGGTCAGCAACAGCACAGTGTTCGGTTTCGGCGGAAAGACCAAACCATAGCTTCAACTCCGGCACGTACTCAACCTTGCCTTGGAAGGGTAAGGTCCAGTCGCCGACATCCCTCCATGTGTGCTTCACCGTGTCAAAGCAGTAGGTGCCCACGCCCTTTACCGATATGCAGATCTCGGAACCTCCGCCGAGCACCGTGTACGAGCTGATTTTTGGGCGACCGTGCCAGTACTTGGGGTCACGGACGAACGGCGGCGGCGGAAGGGATTGGCGGGAAACGGTCATGGTGTTCTTACGGTAGGCGAAGACCTCGAACTGGTCGCTGCAGGGTCCTTTGCACCAAGTGCCCTCCTCTTTGGGAGAACCGTCCATGACGAAGAGGTTGCCGCAGTTATCGCCGTCCATGTCGGCGTTGGGGATGAAGAGAGAGACGGGCGAGCGCTTCAGCATGCGGAGGTCGGGCATAGTCACCACGAGACGCGTGTCCAGATCGAAGAGGAAGGTGCGGCCGGTCTGGTCCGCGCAGAGCAATTCGCGACCTGCGAGCGGGAAGCAGTCGATGGACCAGCGATCATAGATCTTGGTTGACGCTGCCGCTTGGAAGTTGAAGATTGGGCTGGGAAGCTGAACCATCTCCATCTTCCAGGCCGCCTCCGGTGCCCTCTTCATCATCATCTTCTTGACGCCGGCATCAGCATTGGGCGGCCAAGGGGAGGCGCCTCGCGGTTGCGGCAGCCGTGTCGGTGTTGTGTTGAAGAAGTCATGTTGCGTGAGGTCGATGCAGCTCAGCGATCTGGATCCAGGGATGCGGCGGTATACGATCAGGTTCAGGAACCGGCGGGAGAGACCCATCGTCGATTCTCCAGTCAGCTTCAAAAGCTAGAGTTGCCTAGACACCGAATCAAAATAGTAGTAAGATTTTGTACGCAGACGAAGAGGGCGGAAAATACTTTTTTTTTTCAGAGGAACGAAGAGTGCCTATCGCTACACGAACGCAGCAGCGAACAGATTCGGCTCCCAAGGCGCCTGAATTTTCCGTCCATATCAGAAATCAATCCTGCGAGCTGCGTACAGCTGAAGATGAAGAAGATGGAATCAAATAAGTCCTACAAATATAACAGCGACAAAGAGAACATGACGAAGATGAATAAGATCGACAATTCGACATGATCCAGCCGAGCAGGTATAGGCGGCGGAAGGGCATGACGAGGATTTTTTTAAAAAAACTCTATATTTAGTTTTTACAAAATAATACGCATATTTCTTTGCCCTAGTTCTTGGGCAAAATAAAATACAGAAAAGGCCAAGCAGAAGAATTTTACAGTCAAAATTGATAGTCTCCTCCTCCACCGTAATCACGGCAACCATGGGTATTCCATGTTTCTCCTTATCACCACTTATCTGCGGCTAATTAAACTAGGGAAACAGAGCAAGATTTGGATGAACCCTACTTGTACAAAAGATCGCATCAGTAGCTTGTCCCAACCCAAAGATTGGATGAATAGAAAGGTTCAAGAAACATTGAAGGGGTAGTGGCCGATCTTGATCTACTCTTGCACCACCCATAGTCGTCATAAATCCCTTCACCAATCTTGCGATGAGAATGAACTTGGACATTCGCCAAATAACACGAGCCTTAAAGTTGAGATCAGCATAAATTATTTTCGAACAAAATGCTTGTGTGTACATGCGTTTGAAATTACGTTTTATTTCTCAGTTAACTACAAGAATTATAGTGAAGGTCTGCAGAATCTAGAAATCTAATTGGAACTCTCACAAATTCGGTCTAAGTTTAAAAGCAGCCTAGCTGTAAGAATTTTCATTTGAAATCTTCAAAAGCTTTTTTTAGTGCAGTTAGTCAAAAAATGTCTTCAAAATCTTCAAAAGCTTTTCTTTTTGTGGTGGTTGGGGGGCCCCGTTGGGATCCGTCCATTCAATCCCTGCACACTTGCACATATGAAAATACATCGTTTATGTCTTTCGTCACGCACTAGTGACTAGTGTGAGCACAACGCAGCAGCGAACAGATTCGGCTCCCAAGGCGCCTGAATTTTCCGTCCATATCAGAAATCAATCCTGCGAGCTGCGTACAGCTGAAGATGAAGAAGATGGAATCAAATAAGTCCTACAAATATAACAGCGACAAAGAGAACATGACGAAGATGAATAAGATCGACAATTCGACATGATCCAGCCGAGCAGGTATAGGCGGCGGAAGGGCATGACGAGGATTTTTTTAAAAAAACTCTATATTTAGTTTTTACAAAATAATACGCATATTTCTTTGCCCTAGTTCTTGGGCAAAATAAAATACAGAAAAGGCCAAGCAGAAGAATTTTACAGTCAAAATTGATAGTCTCCTCCTCCACCGTAATCACGGCAACCATGGGTATTCCATGTTTCTCCTTATCACCACTTATCTGCGGCTAATTAAACTAGGGAAACAGAGCAAGATTTGGATGAACCCTACTTGTACAAAAGATCGCATCAGTAGCTTGTCCCAACCCAAAGATTGGATGAATAGAAAGGTTCAAGAAACATTGAAGGGGTAGTGGCCGATCTTGATCTACTCTTGCACCACCCATAGTCGTCATAAATCCCTTCACCAATCTTGCGATGAGAATGAACTTGGACATTCGCCAAATAACACGAGCCTTAAAGTTGAGATCAGCATAAATTATTTTCGAACAAAATGCTTGTGTGTACATGCGTTTGAAATTACGTTTTATTTCTCAGTTAACTACAAGAATTATAGTGAAGGTCTGCAGAATCTAGAAATCTAATTGGAACTCTCACAAATTCGGTCTAAGTTTAAAAGCAGCCTAGCTGTAAGAATTTTCATTTGAAATCTTCAAAAGCTTTTTTTAGTGCAGTTAGTCAAAAAATGTCTTCAAAATCTTCAAAAGCTTTTCTTTTTGTGGTGGTTGGGGGGCCCCGTTGGGATCCGTCCATTCAATCCCTGCACACTTGCACATATGAAAATACATCGTTTATGTCTTTCGTCACGCACTAGTGACTAGTGTGAGCACCAGTAGATCTTTTTGTTAGTCTTGACGCCTGCGACATTTACCTTTGTTATCGAGGCCATCGAGGACAAGTGGCATATCCAGGGAAGGATAGAAGAATTAGAGGATGGAGGCAACTAGGAAGGACCGACTTTTCAGTTTTACGCCTCTTTTGGAACAAAGAAGAAACATATGAATTTTGTTGGGATCCAATCCTATGAGACCATGATTTAGCATGTGTGGGCATCATTTAAGCGTATAATTCGAATTCAATTTTACAGTGTAAATAGAAAATCATGCAATGAGAAGGAACTTAGACGTTCCCCAAATAACATGAGCCTTAAAGTTGAGAGCAGCATAAATGCTTTTTAAATAGAATTCTTATGTCTACATTCGTTTAAACTTAAGTTTCATGACTCAATTAACTACAAAAATGGTGTGTTACGTATAAACTCCCATAACCGTATTGACCTAAGTTCGTGTTATAAGAATCATAGTGAGTGTCTTCGGAATTATGAAATCTACTTGGAACTATCACAAATTCAATCTAAGTTTAATAGCATCCCAGCTGGAAGAATTTTAATTTAATCTACAAAAACCTTTGAGTGCAGGTAGTCTACTAGACTATACTACAGAAAAGTCACAGGATCATTGGGAGGAGACATAATGAATAAAAACTGTTTGTCATGAAAGCAATGCCCCCAAAATCGTTCAGAACACTGCCTGGATGGTACCGCTGGCCTTAGAAGCGTGATATTCTGATTTGCGAGCGATCATTCTGAATTCAACTACCCCATTGCTGGCATTCCCAAGATGGGGCACTACCTCCACACCAGTCAACACAGTAAAACTCTGCTCAACCAACTCATCGCCTGAGGCCTCCGCCTTGGGAGTCCTAGCGTCAAAGAACCTTGCAATGCATAACTTTCCAGAGCCCAGGTTGACAAGTTGAGAGTCCTTGCATTGCTTCCATCCCTCTGGCAGGTCGTCAAGCTCCTTGCAATCGCCTACGAGCTGTGGTGGCGAATCCATCGAGAGGTCAGCAGCAGCCAACACCTGCCGTAGGTACGCACCAGAGACGCCGAACCAGAGCTTCAGATCAGGCGCGTACTCAACCTTGCCGTAGAACGGCATCGTCCACTTGCGGACTTCGCTCCACGTGTAGCTCTCTGCGTCCAGGAAATAGGTGCCCACGCCGTCCACGGATATGAAAACGTAGGAGCCGTCGTTAACCACGCCGTAGGATGTGACCGCCGGGCAGTGCGTGGCGTCGTCACGGAATACGTACGGCGGTGGCGGGAGGAGCTGGCAATCCCATGACTTGAAGTAGCGGGTCGATCTAGGCTTGCGGTAGACGAAGGCCTCGAACTGTCCGTTGCCCGCCGCCGCCGCCCGC
>LAPY01006550.1:0-12895 GCA_000970635.1 Eragrostis tef
TGCCATCTTCCAATATATACATCTTGGGGTATTTGGGGTTGAAAACATGTTGCCTGAAAGTAGATTCGATGAGAGAAAAAAGAGGACGGACAACAAGTTAAATCACATGTTATTCTGTATAATTCCCCAAAAAAATCATTTTATGTCACAGCTGTGACCAGCACTGACAACACACAAATAAATTTTCAAAGTTAAATATGTACATGCAAGTTTGAGTTATCAAAACACTAGTTGTTAGGAGTTTACCGGCAAGAACCAGTAGAGACCACAGACCACTTTCTTTTTTCTCACAACTAGTATTCTAAATCTTATGAATGCAATATTATGAGGTCCGGATATCGCCATATCGGAATGCAAGCCTAAATCAGAAGTATATAACAGGATGTCCCTATCTGGAGAGCTGCCAAACTGAGTAATAAACCATACTCAAAATACATGATCACAAATCTCATGCTGAATCACTATATTGAGTCTCATGACATGGAACAGCAAGTCAGCAAGTGTTTCTATTGCAAGGCATGGTCAACTCAGATCGACCGTCAAGTCTAGTCAGGACTGATTATTGGATGACCAGTCTAGTTGCAGTAACCAGGCCACTACAGCCCGGTTCAAAGCTGTGTGTGTCAGATCTGCTTCCTGGCAGCTACCAATCAGATAAACTACATATCCAATCCTTACAATTGGCATGCATGATATAGGTGAAAGTGAGGGAATACTAAGATACATAAGGAAGACTTCAACGCATACATCAGTAGAAAGCATGAAGTCGTGTAACATAAAATAGAGGTACTGTGGTAGGCTAGCTGAAATCCCAGGTACACTTTTTGAGTTTTCCAGAAGTGCATGTTCATATCCCTCTCAAGTGAATATAAATCTTTATAAACTCACTAGTTTTATCAAAAGGAAAAAAAGAATGAGGTGGCACTGACCTGCTGGGCAAGCACAATACGGCCTTGACATGTCCCATTGACAGAGGAAAAGAGTGGAGAAGTATAATCTCTCAATTGTACGACCAAGGACCCTGCAAGGACAGAAATATCACTCCCATATAGTCGAGAGAATGGTATGTTTTGCTCCTGGCATACAGGGTCAAGCCCCTTTATGAATTCAACCATTTCTATCTCTCCACCATCTATCCTGGTCAAAGTAATATCAAGTTCAGAAGCAGAAAGTGAAAGAAGTGAGGCTCTCCGTGAACTTGGTTTGAATCCAGCTTGAAAACCTTCTGCACAAGCTCCTGACCCTTCGGCAGGTTCCATTTTTTGACAAGCTGTATAATATGATCTAAATGCTTGTTTATGGATTTCTTCTTGCAACCTTTGAAGTGCCGCAGTGTCATGAATATCAATTTCAATACCATCATAGAGAATTTTCCTCTCAGAGCTGCGATTGTTTGGATCTAGGCTTCCTGATATAGCATCGTCGAGAAATTTCAACCTAACACCTAGCTCACAGACTTTGTTCCTCATCAAATGGTAGTGTTCATCAAGCCAACCCTGGATAGGCTCCTCTTCTATATCTGCTGTCAGTTTACGCAACACAAACTTGACTGATCCAAATTTCGTTGCCCCTGATTTAACCTTTTTTGACTTTTCTTTCCTATCAGGAAACAATATACTTGCTTTGGCAGATGCGACAAGCTTTAGGCCTCGAATCATATCTTCAACAGCATCTTCTATGGCACGCAATGGTAATCTGTAAGGCATACAAATATGGACATCTAGCCCTTGGACAACCCAGTCTCTTTTGGATGATGGCTCGACCTCATGCAAACCTCCAGTGCTGAGCGGGATACGGGAGACCTGTATGCGGGTGCTCCTTACGACTCTAGCACCATTAAGACTAAGAGAAAATCCCTCAGATAGTACACCTATCTTAGCATTTTCAGTGAAGATAGATTGCACAAGCAGGTTTGCTTCAACACCATCTGCGAGTTCAGCAGATACCCTTAACGTCTCCACATCTATAGCAAAAATTGACCCTCTTCTGTCAGCCTTCTGTGGTTTACCAGCAGTTAAATTGCCATGTTCGTTTATTTTTATATCGGTCAACTTTTCAGAATTCTGTAACTTGCTATGATGTAGGAAATGCTTCAAACGGATGAAGGTCTCATATAGTGCTAGATGAGCATCAGGTTCCCATCTCAGATTAATGTCTGTAGCTCTAAAGAGGGAACAAACAGCAACTTCTGTAAGGCCACCGGATCGACGAACAATTTTTGCATTCTGCATGTCTAGTAAAGTTACTCTGACACTAGAACTATGATCCTCTGGGAATTCCTCATAAATTGTCTTCGCCCGTTCTAATTCTGCTTCCGTTGTTTTCTTCTCCTTGTCTATACACACAGATAGCTGAGATATAACTAAAGCCGCAGAGAACCTCAAGTAGCGGTTACCGCCTGGTAAAACTGAAGTTATAGTTGCCCTCCGTGGTGTGCCATCCGCAGAAACACTAATAATTACTTGGCCACCTTGAGAGCCATAGTTCACACGCTTTGGATCAGCAATTGGCATGTTTACTATGTTTGCTTCACCACAATAGGTAACAGAGAACTTCTGTAAGCATACTTTCAATATTTCCACACCTTTTGTTTTCTTTTTCCCTCTATGCTCTGAATTTTTTTCTTTAGACCTTTCACCAAATGGCTGAAGACTCTTAAATAAAGTCCTAAAAGACATCCAATTAAGCACAAGTGATTCCAAATGCTTGAATCCAAATTTCACTCTGACATCACTAATATCGATGGAAAATACAAGCTTCCTAGTTTCAGTTATATCTTGGGCATCATCCCTGTATCCCAAATCAAGGCTCACCCGAGCAATATGCATCAGCGAGCCAGAGCAAGTATCAACGCCAAATATGTTTTCCTTCAAGAATTCCCTATATTCATCCTCCATGTGCACCAACAATTCACCAAGTTCTGTGTGTATTTGAATCCCCATGCTTGCAATATTATTTGCAAACAAATGTGATGACTGGGAACAAGCCTGCAAAGAGCAAAGGAAACTGATGCTTATGCTTAGCAGGTAAAGGTTTGAGGAAACAAAATGAAATTAAGAACACAAGAAAAAGAAATAATGGCTATATTACCAGTGCAAATATGCTTGCAGAAACATGCAACCTTTTTCTTTTTTGTAACTTTATATGCTACTCCCTCAAGTCATGTTTACATTCCATTTTTTGACAAGCTGTATAATATGATCTAAATGCTTGTTTATGGATTTCTTCTTGCAACCTTTGAAGTGCCGCAGTGTCATGAATATCAATTTCAATACCATCATAGAGAATTTTCCTCTCAGAGCTGCGATTGTTTGGATCTAGGCTTCCTGATATAGCATCGTCGAGAAATTTCAACCTAACACCTAGCTCACAGACTTTGTTCCTCATCAAATGGTAGTGTTCATCAAGCCAACCCTGGATAGGCTCCTCTTCTATATCTGCTGTCAGTTTACGCAACACAAACTTGACTGATCCAAATTTCGTTGCCCCTGATTTAACCTTTTTTGACTTTTCTTTCCTATCAGGAAACAATATACTTGCTTTGGCAGATGCGACAAGCTTTAGGCCTCGAATCATATCTTCAACAGCATCTTCTATGGCACGCAATGGTAATCTGTAAGGCATACAAATATGGACATCTAGCCCTTGGACAACCCAGTCTCTTTTGGATGATGGCTCGACCTCATGCAAACCTCCAGTGCTGAGCGGGATACGGGAGACCTGTATGCGGGTGCTCCTTACGACTCTAGCACCATTAAGACTAAGAGAAAATCCCTCAGATAGTACACCTATCTTAGCATTTTCAGTGAAGATAGATTGCACAAGCAGGTTTGCTTCAACACCATCTGCGAGTTCAGCAGATACCCTTAACGTCTCCACATCTATAGCAAAAATTGACCCTCTTCTGTCAGCCTTCTGTGGTTTACCAGCAGTTAAATTGCCATGTTCGTTTATTTTTATATCGGTCAACTTTTCAGAATTCTGTAACTTGCTATGATGTAGGAAATGCTTCAAACGGATGAAGGTCTCATATAGTGCTAGATGAGCATCAGGTTCCCATCTCAGATTAATGTCTGTAGCTCTAAAGAGGGAACAAACAGCAACTTCTGTAAGGCCACCGGATCGACGAACAATTTTTGCATTCTGCATGTCTAGTAAAGTTACTCTGACACTAGAACTATGATCCTCTGGGAATTCCTCATAAATTGTCTTCGCCCGTTCTAATTCTGCTTCCGTTGTTTTCTTCTCCTTGTCTATACACACAGATAGCTGAGATATAACTAAAGCCGCAGAGAACCTCAAGTAGCGGTTACCGCCTGGTAAAACTGAAGTTATAGTTGCCCTCCGTGGTGTGCCATCCGCAGAAACACTAATAATTACTTGGCCACCTTGAGAGCCATAGTTCACACGCTTTGGATCAGCAATTGGCATGTTTACTATGTTTGCTTCACCACAATAGGTAACAGAGAACTTCTGTAAGCATACTTTCAATATTTCCACACCTTTTGTTTTCTTTTTCCCTCTATGCTCTGAATTTTTTTCTTTAGACCTTTCACCAAATGGCTGAAGACTCTTAAATAAAGTCCTAAAAGACATCCAATTAAGCACAAGTGATTCCAAATGCTTGAATCCAAATTTCACTCTGACATCACTAATATCGATGGAAAATACAAGCTTCCTAGTTTCAGTTATATCTTGGGCATCATCCCTGTATCCCAAATCAAGGCTCACCCGAGCAATATGCATCAGCGAGCCAGAGCAAGTATCAACGCCAAATATGTTTTCCTTCAAGAATTCCCTATATTCATCCTCCATGTGCACCAACAATTCACCAAGTTCTGTGTGTATTTGAATCCCCATGCTTGCAATATTATTTGCAAACAAATGTGATGACTGGGAACAAGCCTGCAAAGAGCAAAGGAAACTGATGCTTATGCTTAGCAGGTAAAGGTTTGAGGAAACAAAATGAAATTAAGAACACAAGAAAAAGAAATAATGGCTATATTACCAGTGCAAATATGCTTGCAGAAACATGCAACCTTTTTCTTTTTTGTAACTTTATATGCTACTCCCTCAAGTCATGTTTACATGAAGTGCAGAAAAGAAAACAAGGCTGATTTCCCTGTCTGAACTATCTGTAACAATGAATAGAGGGAGTATTGCTATTCTAACACAGAAGGTGAACGAGAACAAAGTGTCATCAGACCATATGTATTGAACGCCCAAATTGAAATCTAAACTGCAATACCCACAGTAGCCTGAACGGTCAAACCTTGACAAACTTCTCCATTGTTTTAGGTTCCCATCTCAGATTAATGTCTGTAGCTCTAAAGAGGGAACAAACAGCAACTTCTGTAAGGCCACCGAATCGACGAACAATTTTTGCATTCTGCATATCTAGTAAAGTTACTCTGACACTAGAGCTATCATCCTCTGGGAATTCCTCATAAATTGTCTTCGCCCGTTCTAATTCTGCTTCTGTTGTTTTCTTCTCCTTGTCTATACACACAGATAGCTGAGATATAACTAAAGCCGCAGAGAACCTCAAGTAGCGGTTACCGCCTGGTAAAACTGAAGTTATAGTTGCCCTCCGTGGTGTGCCATCCGCGGAAACACTAATAATTACTTGACCACCTTGAGAGCCATAGTTCACACGCTTTGGATCAGCAATTGGCATGTTTACTATGTTTGCTTCACCACAGTAGGTAACAGAGAACTTCTGTAAGCATATTTTCAATATTTCCACACCTTTTGTTTTCTTTTTCCCTCTATGCTCTGAATTTTTTTCTTTAGACCTTTCACCAAATGGCTGAAGACTCTTAAATAAAGTCCTAAAAGACATCCAATTAAGCACAAGTGATTCCAAATGCTTGAATCCAAATTTCACTCTGACATCACTAATATCGATGGAAAATACAAGCTTCCTAGTTTCAGTTATATCTTGGGCATCATCCCTGTATCCAAAATCAAGGCTCACCCGAGCAATGTGCATTAGCGAGCCGGAGCAAGTATCAACGCCAAATATGTTTTCCTTCAAGAATGCCCTATATTCATCCTCCATGTGCACCAATAATTCACCAAGTTCTGTGTGTATTTGAATCCCCATGCTTGCAATATTATTTGCAAACAAATGTGATGACTGGGAACAAGCCTGCAAAGAGCAAAGGAAACTGATGTTTATGCTTAGCAGGTAAAGGCCTGAAGAAACAAAAAGAAAATAATAACACAAGAAAAAGAAATAATGACTATATTACCAGTACAATTATGCTTGCAGAAACATGCAATCTTTTTTTCTTTTTATTACTTTATATGCTACTCCCTCAAGTCATGTTTGCATGTGCAAACATGAAAAATGAAAACAAGGCTGATTTCCCTGTCTGAACTATCTGTAACAATGAATAGAGGGAGTATTGCTATTCTAACACAGAAGGTGAACGAGAACAAAGTGTCATCAGACCATATGTATTGAACGCCCAAATTGAAATCTAAACTGCAATACCCACAGTAGCCTGAACGGTCAAACCTTGACAAACTTCTCCATTGTTTTCCATAGTGCAACGCGAGCACATGTATTCAAAATGAACTAGGCATCAATATCTACATATAACAACCAAAAGTAAACAAAATTTGCAAATGTTATTTTGCTTCATTTGCAACACACAATGCCTGAAAAGATACATGCTGTTTGTCTCCAAAAAAATTCATCCACATTAGACACATATATGGTGCAACATGAAAACTTCCACAGACAACCTTACACAAACATGACAGGCTTTATTCTTATGTTGACCTCGAGAACTTACATGGTACAACACCAATCCATCAAGGCTGTAAAGCATGACAGTCATTTCTGGGGCAGATACCGTGCAAGTCCACAAAATCGGCTTGATCTCCATTGTTTGAGAAATTTCGTGACAAGATTCTCTCTTGGAAAGCTTCATTCCTTTGCTTCTCAAGGAATTAAGACGCATCCATGGCATCAATCTGCTTAACATTACATTGCATTGTGTACCCTCAAGCTTGGCATCGATTTCGGCTCTGATAGGAAGAAATGACTGAAAGAAAGACATGTTTCAAAGCTCCAAAAAGGCAATTACTAAGCCTTAAGCCAGCTTAAGTGTAGGATACTTACGTCCATAGGGATATCCAAAGAAGCTACTGCAGCAACTTTAAGAACTTCCAATAGAGAGCTCGAACCTTCTCTTACTAACTGAAAGGGCAAAATAATATACTATTGATTGAAGAATAGCTACCAATAAGTACAACAATAGTGTTAGGTGTAAGAAGATAGAAAGTTACATGAATTTCACTAAGATCAATATGGACGTCGAAGTGTGGTGTTGCTTCGTCTGGATCTTCCTGTGGCATGGACTTTGCACAAGTAAACTGGATCCCCGTAACGTTGTTATCAACACTAAGTCCTTCATACATGTGCCTGAACTTCACATCAAGCTTCGGCACACTGAAGCTAACCTTCCAAAGAACAAATTCAAAAATTTAGCTACATTTTCACTTTTCAGGAAGATTGACATGGACCATTAGACTGTGCAGTGAACACAAAACACAGAGCCTGTCCACACAATCTGAGATTTCATGAATGAACCAATGGGGGTTTTCTAGATTTAATAGTAATAAGCAGAATTCCTTGCCAGCGATATTGACTACTAGGATGTCACACCTACAAAGTTTGCACGCCTACAAAGAGTTCAGGATTGATTTTGGTTCTGAGGCAAGAGCCGAGGGGGCTAAATGTGCATACTCCAATGAAAACAGCAACTTTGGAGATAAATAGCCAAAATTTCATGCATCTATCAAAAGTATGTAAGAGTATGTTAAAAACATTTGACTGTGTGTTCGTCCAAAATGGCATGTACTGTAATCCAAGCTAGAAATTTGCAACTCCCTAAAATGGGATAAAAGATTCAACTACTTTGACTGCCAACAGAAAAATTATAAAAACTAGTCACATGTTGGAAAACATCAGAAACGAAGGTAAAAGATACAGACAACGATAAGCCATATCACCCAATAAGTTTTGTTACTAGCAATTAGCTAACTTAGAAGGGCACATGTCAATTCACTTGCATCTTCAAAACAGCAACACTCTGTATATCAAGCTAAGGGATTAATTTCACCAGAGAAGTTAAAAACATTTGATCAGCGGGCGAGCAATGATGTCGAGCAAGGTTTTAGCTATGGAGCATATATTCGCACCAGTATCAAACATGAACGGCAAAATCAAAATCTGAATGTGTTGCAAATAAGGCTGCTACAAGCCTACAGCTACCCACTGACGCAAGTTTGTAGGTGTTCGCTATCATCAACTTATATAACTCTGCAAGTGTTCCAACTAATCGTAGCAAACAAAACTTTCAGAAACTTTTAGATGTGTACCAAAGAAATAAAAATAAGTCAGTGCAATCTGAAACTTCACAATGAAGTGATTTCATCATAATACACATTATTACGAAAGTGAGGATAATCAATCCAGTATAAAAGAATGGTGTAATAAATACTATGTAACTGAGAATACATGTGAGAATACATGAGTTGAATTAATGTTTATAACCCTCCTTCCATCTAATAGCATTTTGCTCACATCACTCACCGATTAAAATAAAAGCACCTTTAAGACAATCAAATACTAGTTTAAAAAGCAGTTGACAAATTCTCAAAAGAAGAGGTACCATTTTGAATGTGAATCAACTACAAAGGATGCAATCATTTGTTTATTTAATACGGTAAAATGGATTTGCTTTTAGATGTGAACTAAGTATCCTCACCAAACATTTGCATTGCTACAAAGATGAAAAGATAAGTATTCTCAGCAAATGCGATAACTTTTTCACAAAAATATTTCCAAATTCAGCTTATGGGTAAACAAACCTTGTCTGGGAATGCAAGCATCTGTTTCTTTAACGCTGGTAAGACGGATTTGCTTCTAGATGCCTGTTTGATTCCTGAAGTATTCACAACAGAATCTCCGGTGTTTACAGAGCCATTTCTATTTTCTGAATTCGTAAGTTTCTGGTGGAACATCCTCTCATCAATGTTGGCAATTACAGACCCACATTTCAATTCCAGGTTAACTATTTTGACACCTTTCTCCCTGAAATGGTTTCAAGTCATGAATAAACGAGAGAGTTAATATTATTGGAACATCAAAATATTTATCATGGCATGAAACATTTCTTGGACAATCAAAGCCA
Organism: Eragrostis tef; assembly: GCA_000970635.1. Taxonomy (NCBI): domain Eukaryota; kingdom Viridiplantae; phylum Streptophyta; class Magnoliopsida; order Poales; family Poaceae; genus Eragrostis; species Eragrostis tef. The sequence continues at coordinate 9,210 of LAPY01006550.1, forward strand.
CAAGTTGCAGTCTCATAACAAACATTACGAGTGTTTTATTCTGAATTAGCACATTGCAATACCAGCTTCAGGAGTGCATCCATTGCCAAAAGGAGAGTAAAGGACTCACTTTTCATGACCGAAGTCGCAGGTAACCAACAAATCTTCACAGACAAACGGGGCCAAGATTTTTTCTGAGTTAGATACAGAAGCTTGATCAGACTGAAGAGCATCATGTAGATTACAACTGCCCATTGAATCAGCAGGAAACCCCAGATCTCCGAAGTGCAAATTCAAAGGTAAAAGATGCAATTTGACACCAAGAATATGATTAGAACCAGCAATTTTGAAAGTATCCACAGTTAGCTCTTTGATATCAACAGCACCTTTTGGTACCTACATCATCGGTTCAAAACAATTTTTTTTAAAAAAAAAGAAGTAGCAGACCATGATATGCCTGACGAAATGCATTACTTCAAATATGCAGTGCTCCCACTCAGGCAGTCAGTGAAAACAATATATCTATCACGTTTATATGATTGGATAACATGTTCAGCCATGCTTTTAACAAGAATTTTGAATATAGAAAGCACCAGAAGAACTATGAATATAAATAGATGTCATTACGAATCATAATGGCATGTGGACATAACTCCGGGTAAACTGGAGTGAAGCTACAACCACAGCATACGGTGGGACTTTTCGACATATGCAATCTTTCCAGTTGTCTAAATGGCACAAAGACACATCTATTTGCAGAGAAAGTGGTGTACTTTGGTCCTGTTTATGTGCCTTTTGCTTAGCATGTACATTTACATGTAATTATTTGTGAAGGTACTGTGATAGGGAGATCAATCGTGCCGTGAAGCACAAATAATCAGAAAATCGTAATTTCAAGGGGTCAATTTCTCCCAATCTATAAACATTATGTGTTGTTATTTCTTTTTTTCCACTCCATGTAACTTCCACATGTAGTCATACACCCACAGCTCCCTAATATATGCCCTAATATGTGCCCTGATATATGAAACTCCTAGTCTTCTTCTTTTTTTTTCCTTTTTAATTATGTTTTCTTCTCTTTTTTTCCATTTATGGTCTGCTCTGTGGAGTCATACACCGACAGCTCCCTAACCTATCAAGAGGTGACTCCATGCACACGTAAATTTCAGATGACAGAGAATTAGCAATACAGATAAAAATACCTTAATCATCAGATCAGTCACAGAAATTGATAAAAGTCTTGCCATGCTTGATGTTACCAGCCATTTCCCTTTTCCTGTGGAGCGATGTCTTGCTGACTTGCTTATCTTTTTGTTTTGCGAAGATGATCTAGTTACAATTTCAAGATCATTTATTAGCAGGTGCAATTTCGGGTCCTTCGAGATGACACCAAAGCTTAGTTTGACCAGTGACTTGCGGAAACTTAATTTTATTTCGCCGACTGAAACAGATTCAATAGAACCCTGAGAAGAAGTCGGATAATGTGAACAGATGGATTAGCAAGAGAGGAAAAATAAAATTGGACAAATGTCTAAAAACATAATTTTTCAACATGATGCAGATGATTTCATAACATAAAGAATATGGTTCCATCCTACAGAAGTAGAAAACTAACCAACAAGCAATACAATGGCTGCATCACGAAAGAAGCGGATTTTAAAACAAAAAAGTTACCAAATAAATGTTTCATGATAACAATGTCAAGGTAGTTAAACTGTTTTCCGTATAATATAAACAATTCCAGTCGAGGAGCAAACAAGTCACTATGCAAGCAAAACAGTTTCATGGTAAGTGTAGATAGTATAGATATGGAATGCAATCGAAACAATAGCGCTTGAGAACTGGTATGTCCAGTGGAGGAGCGTGAACATAGCACAAGAGGGGGCAAATTTGATACAAAGTTTACGTAACTAGGCCAAATCAGGAAAAAATAATCGAAGAAAACATATTAGAGCACTTTGTGGTGTATACGGTACTCTAGTGCAAAGAAAAAAGGTCCTGAATAAGTACTCATACACACTAACTACCAGGAAAATCAAGAGCTACTGAAGCATGTTTAATATAGGAAAGGGGGGGGGGGGATTTCTTGAAAAATGAACTAAGATTTGTAAGATGCCAATGAGAGATGTTTTTTAAAAAGTGAACTGAAAATTAAACCATAGATACCATCAACAATTTAACTAAAGAACCTTGTCAGCATGCGATGAAAGACAAACCTTGTGGAATCTAATTGTTACATCCCGCAAGCAATTAAACCCAGCAACTCGAAACCCAACAGAAGCTGAGAGCACGCGGCTCAAGAACCAAGCTAACAATCGTGCGGCAAATCTGCAAAATGCAAAACAAAGATCAATGCTGAAGAGAAGTGTCGCCATAAAAATATTTATAGCAAAATAATACAAAGTGAAAGTGCAGCGTGGTCGCATGTCTACGGTTAATGACATTATTTATTGGTAATAGGACTTATGTTGTAGACTGAGATCTTTAATAAAATTAATCCAAATAAGTTATACCATGTTTAGTGACTACAATGCTTTTTTTATTACAAAGCGGTAGAAATATCAAACTATAAGCCACGCAAATAACCATTGACTACACAAAAATCAGAAGTCGCAGATTTAGTTCCAAGTTTGCTCACAATCTGACTTAAGAAAAGCATGTACACTGAATGTGAGCTGAAACACTATGAAATATATTCAACATTGTGACCCGTGCTAATTGTGACAAAGTAGATGGCAACTGAAGACATACTGAAACTTGAACATCCCAATAATGCGCAACATATAATAAGCAAGAAAACTAATCCATTCCAGTCTCGCAATGGATAACCATGATTTTATAATTATTAAAAGAATATGACGAAAATAATCAAATGAACTACTACACCATTCAACTATGCCCCAAACATTTCTTTACAATCAGTTGTCAACTAGAAACCAAAAGAACATTTGCAATTTAAGGGTTCCAGGTAGAACGACACCCTCGTGCCATCTTAATTACTACCAACGACTACAATTTCCTATCTATGTTTCGACCAAATCAGCAACCATGGCTACTAAACACACGGGGAGCAAAGGCAAGGATGCTCCGGCCAAAGCCTCTGCCACTGCAATCAGCCAAATGAACATGGCACAGACTACACAAGTGCTTAAGATTACTGTAAGAAAGTTCAATTGACACATCATGAACACTTACAAACTTTAACCAGGTCTTACTACACCCTGAACCCAAACGCAATAGACACCATTAATCAAATGATAAAACCTCAAGGTTACTGCAAAACCCCAAGCTCGCAGCACAAGCAGCTCCGAACAAAGCAAGTCGAGCCACTCCAATTTCCAAACGCAATTGCGCAAATGGGCATCGCGAAATACGCACAATTCACCACTGCGGAATCCTGGAACCTACTAGCAGCAGCAGCAAGTGCCCGGATTTCCCCGTGGCCCAAGCGGCCCGACCACCCGCGAGACAGCGCCCGCCCGCGTCCCCACGAGATCCTACTTATCCTACCGCGCCAAAGGGGCACGCGCGCTGAGTTGAGGCGGGGGGGCTTACGTGAAGACGACCCATCCGACGACGGAGACGGCGAGGAACACCGAGAAGAACTTGGCCGGCGAGGACGCCATGGCCCCGCCGGAGCAAACGCCCCCCGCGCTTCTCCGGATCCGCTTCAGGCCGCCCGGATCCGGGCCGCCGGCGCGGGCGCC
>LAPY01006553.1:7216-18120 GCA_000970635.1 Eragrostis tef
GCAAGACCCACGGCACCGTACGGCCGGTTCGTTCCTCCTCTGCGGCGCGGCGCCACCCAATCAAAGCACATTCCGCCGCTCGCCCGCTCTAGACTCTAGTAACTTCATTCACACTCACAAACACTGCCTCGCTAACCCCGCACCTAATCCGGCGTGCTGGTCGCGACCAAGGAAGGAATCCCTGTCGCGCTGCCTCCACTGCGCAGCCGGCACCGCCGGGGGAGGCCTTTTTTGCGGGAGGTCACGAGGAGGGTGGGTCGCAAGAAGCCGCAGCGCTCGTTGTCCGTGAGTGGGGCTGGGCTTTCTTGCTCTTGCTTTGCTTACGGCCGGATCTGGGGGAGAGGGACGCCAGGCTTCGCCGGATCGTCCTCTTGTGCATCAGGTACGGAGGTTCTGCCCCGTTCCCTTGGGTTTCTTGGGGCGGTTTTGGGTGGTGGAAAGAGCGGCAGATTTGGGTTTCTTGGTGTGCGGCTGAAAGGAGAGATTTGTGCGGGAGATTTTGCCGTTGAAGGTGCGCGCTGGTTGCATTCGTGGAACGGTAGGGGAATTCAGCGCAATGCCGCTGGATTCGCTTGTAATTTCATGCGCACCTGCCGCGTTCTTGAATCCTTTTGTTTGCTGTGGGTTCTTTGCATTTCCTTGCTCCTTTCTTGTTTTTGTTTTGGAAAGGTTTATTTCGTATTCTGATTTCGGTAGTTGCACTCCCGGTCTCCTTTTCAAATTATTTTTGTGAGCACTGTTGGCAAGAACGTTATGGAGTATGTTTTTTTTTTGGGTGCAAATCCCGCCTTTTAAGAGTTTCTTGTTTTGGATATTAATATTACAAGCTGTAGCAATTAGCAGGTCCTGCTGTTGTTTTCTGATTCGACCACGGCAAAATCTTAAGAATCAGAGCTTCCACTTTTGCACTTTAGCTTTTATTTTTCTGCTGCTCTTGTAGTAATTCTTCGCTGTTTTCTTTGATGTGCAATCTCTTGGATCTATTCGATGTTTTCTATTTCTAAGACTTAGCTTGTTTACATAATGCGATCTTGAATATTTTTCCTACGCGTCCTTGTTGTCCCCACTTTGCAAGCCTATTTAGTACTATCGATATTTACGTGTTTGACTGCTTGGCATGCACAGAATTAGATTATTAGGTGAAATGTTATCTTCTGAAGGTAGGTGTGGTTAGACTGATATTATTGTCCCATTTTGTGATTGGGAATTGGTCATGAGTTCATGATCCAATCATGAATTAGCTCGCACGAGGGAAAATTATTGATTTCTTGACAGTGTACCTGCAGCAATTATGTCACTGTCAATGCGTTTATTAGCTCTATTAGCCTTGTTGATATAGCTATGCAAGGATTTCATTGGTAGTTGTGATATACTACCTATTATTGCATGAAATGTAACAAGTTAGGCACAACTTGTGGTTGTAGGTTTTGCATTTAGAGATTTCTTATGGAGCTACTTCCAATTATTTGACAAACTACTGTCTGAAAGCACAATTTTGCCAACCCACTACTGTTCTGCCTGCTTGTAAAAAAGAAACCTCTTTTGTCGTGCTATATGTGAATTTGTCTTGTTTGATTTTGCAGGGATTGCAAGCAAAGTTTGCCCCAACAATAATGAACTAGTTACACAATATAAGATGGCAACTGAGGTCAATCAAAACTATTTTTCATGGTCACAGGAGGAATCATCTGTGCAGGATATTTCCCAGGTAATCTCTATTTCACATTCATTTTATTTGTGTTATAGTGTACAATGCCCAGCCAAGCATTTACCTGACGTGGTAGAAATTTAGCAACTACTACTAGACACGTCTCTTTTTGAAGAACTTTGCTTTTTGTTGATGTGTATGATATGAGTCGAAAGAAAGATCAGTTGGCCTTAAGATAAGGCGAACTTTGGCATGCCAGTGTCATAAAAGTTGCTAGAATTTCGACAATCAATTGTAACCACTACCAGTCATGTTTGTGCTGGTGTACTAATTAGCGTTGTTGACCCAATTGCTTACCAGTTAAGAATCATTGCATTGTTCTAGGTAATTATTGTCGTCTTGTTGATATTCTCGCATTTGTCTTATCTGTGGAATTTCTTCCTTTAGGGAACAACACGATTGTTTGGTCATGGTTCCATATCTTTTGGAAGATTTGACTTGGAATCACTGGAATGGGAGAAGTGGTCTGTATTCACCAATGACAGACGCAATGAAGAGTTTGGAAAGTTTAATGGATTGGTTGCTAAGAAGAAGGCATACTTTGAAGAATACTTTAAGAGGATTAGGGAGCTCAAGGCTTTACAACAACAAAACCAACAAACTGAACTGAATCTGGATTACAACGGCGATGGTAGTGATTCTAGTCAGACTGGAGAAGATGAAGCAGCAGCAGACCATGGAGCTCCTGCTGGATCTGGAGCACTTGTTGATGATTCCAGGGAACAGAAAATACCTACAACCAAATTTGAGCATGAAGTGGAACACCATGATGATCATGAGAATGGGAGCTTAGTTAACAAAATTTCTGCATCAACTCACTCTTCATCGGTTGGTGGGTTACAGCAAATTGGCAAACAAATGAGAGGAAATGTTAGTGGTAGCATCGATATGTCTCTGCAAAATGCTTATTCAAGTCAAGATGATCCTGGGATGGTGCACAAGACTTCGATGACTCCTAAGAGAGCAATCGAGAAAGAATCTAGGATTGGTCAAGTTTCAAAAATAATTCCAAGGACTGTCAAGACGACTTCTAGTAATGGTCCTGCTCAAACAATTGCCCCTAAGGTATTTGCACACTAAACTTTGACATACTTGCATTTTAATGCAGGCATGCTTTGTTTTCAGATAAATATTGTCCTGGATTCCAGAATACCTCCAGCTTCTTTATTGTGCAAGGCACGAAAGAATGGACACTTTTTGCTTAGAACTAGAGAACTAGAATACTAAGCTTGATCCTATTTTTATGAAATACCCTGCATGCCTTCTCAAACAAAAAACTTTGTATGCCTATATCGGTTTCTACAATTTTCTGCTACCTTTAGTCATACAAATATTTGTTTCTGCTCTGTGTTTATTATATGGCCTGAATTGTGTACATTATTCCATTAAACTATAATATATTTTCATGAATAATTTCAGGTCCCTTGTTCAGGGAAGCCTGGTGTGATAAACCAGGTGGCCAAGCCAGAAAGAAGGCCAGGAGGAGCAACCTGCGATTTGGTTCGCACCACAGGGGGGGGTGGTATTACTGGTTTAAGAAGACCTTCAACAGCTTCACAACGACCCCCTCCCAGAGAACGGAGACCTATCTCCAGGAATGCTTCAAGGAAGCCTGCTGAAGTTATCACCCCATCCCGGCCTTGTACCTCTGAACGACGTTCTGCCACCAGAGAGTCACCACTAAAGCATGCCAACAATACCACACCACGTCGACCTTCCACTGCCGACAGGCGTCCTATCACCAAAGAGTCAGCACTAAAGCAATCCAACATTGCTACCCCAAGTCGTTCTTCTACTACCGACAGGCATGTTATCACCAAAGAGTCAACACCAAAACTATCAAACATTGCTACCCCACGCCGACCATCTACTGCGGAAAGGCGCCCTACTACTAAAGAGTCCGCACCAAAGCTATCCAATGTTGGTAACCTCCATAGACCTTCAACTGGTGAAAGGCGCACTACCACCAGGGATATGGCGATGAAGCATGTTGGTACTGCCACCTCATGTCGGCCATCTACTGACAAACAGCATCCTGTATCCAGGGAGAGTGCACGTAAGCATGCTGATGTTGTCACCCTGCGCCGGCCTTCTACTGCCGAGCGACGCCCCATTACCAGAGATGTTGCATCGAAGCATGCCATCGTACCTCCACCACACAGGCCTTCTACTTCCGAAAGGCGCCAGATTGGTAGAGATCTTGCACCAAAGCATGTTCCATTATGCAGGCCTTCTACTGCTGAAAGGCGCCCTGTTTCTAGAGAGTCTGCACTGAAGCATGCTAATGCTGCTAGGCCGTGTTGGCCATTGACCCCTGATAGATATCTCTCCAAAAAAACCGAGAGTTCCACCCCACAACGCCCTTCTACTGGTGAAAGACGTCCTATTACCAATGACAATACCCTTAAATCAGATCAAAAAACACCTGTCAGGTTGAGAGCAGTGCCGAACTATTCGAATGGTGCAATGTTTGCAGCAGTATGTTCCAATCCATTCTCTCACCACATCACATAAGTATCATATAAAAGAAAGCTCAGTTTCTCACTGTGATTTCATATTCCTTTTCTGTTCCTCATGCAGGTTACTCCCAGAAAGGCAGTAACACCTAATCTTGTTAAAAGTAGCAAGCCAGAAAACATAAGGTATTTGTTGCTACTTCTTTAGTAATGCTTGTGCTTGACTAATTCACGATGCTTTTCTATATAACTTGCATTTATATTTAACTGCTGTTTTTATGGGGTATTATTTGGCAGCTATGTGAAAGAAAAGGTGGAATTTCTTGCGGATGGGAAGCCAAAATCAAGGTACTAATTCTATTAAGGACCTTTTCTGGAACATCTACTAAGGATATGGAATGCTTTGGATAGTCTAAATTGGATTATTCTGACTTCTCTAACCACTGCATCTCGTTTTTCAGCTGTTTTAACCTTCGACCAAGGCAAATGTTGACTTCCAGTATTAGAGACGAACGAGTTCTAGATAATTTCCGAAAACCAAACAAGGAGGTAATTAACTCTTTATTTCTCCTATTATATATGGGACCATATGGTGTGTTTTTTCTGTATCCTAAAGGCTTGCTTCTATTATTGCATCAAATCTGAGTATAAATTAGCTCCTGTAGATGCACTGATGTCATTACATCATGCAAAGGGTAGGCTCATAATTAAATTTTGGATGTGACATAGTCATTTCCAGCTTACTCTAGGACCTTTAATTGAACCCAATGATAAATTTGACAATACTAGCAAGCTGGTCTGGTTCTGCCATTCAAAACTCTAGCCTTCTGCTAAATATTCCGTATCGCACACTTTGGTTGTGATTGATTAGTGTATGACCCTTTATTATACCTAGACCCTGGGCTAGTTTTCTAGTAGAATCCACATAATGTGCATGTATCAGATGACCAAACACAATGAATCGCAGAAACAAGAAATTTGTCTAACCCTTATAACCTGACAAGTGGCCATCTGGGTGCAAAGCTGGCCACCGGTTGGCTGTAATTGGGCAAAAATCTATAGCACTAAGTTCTGGTAGATCATTTTTCTGTCCGGAGACACAAAAGGTGAAACGGGAGAAATACTACAAGAACAAACACAATTGATGTACTGATTTCTCATGGTTATCTTCTTGCAGGGCTTTCAGGAGAGAGTGCAAGCTCAAGCATTTGCATCAAACAACACAACTCCTACGCAGACCAGAAGTGGAAGAATGGGGGCTTCTATTGTATGACCTTTTATCTTGACAATCATTGCAATTTACAAAATCATGAATTATTCACTCGAAACTGTATTTGACCTTGTGACTCACTTTATTCTGCAGCCTCCGCCGCCCCCACCGCCACCTCGCCGACCATCTAACATTGAGAGGACAGCAAATGTCAATAATTTGCCTGCAAGTGAACGAAAGCCAAAGTAAGCCGTTGTTAATGAGCAGCGGATACTGTTGCATATAAGATGTGTTTCACTTACAAAACCTCTTTGATGCAATACAGGGCCTCAACTCCACGCTGGCACTAACCCAATGCCAAAGCCTCCAGTCTAGAATCCGGGAAAAGATGGGGTAGCTTTGAAGTTGTGAAGGAAAACGATCTGCCCGACTTTTGTCACGTGTTAGAGTAACCGTAGTAGCGTATGTAGCTACGTGTATCATATCCACTAATGCCCTAGTTCTGCTGTCCCAGACTTAACTAGAAAGTTGTATATACCTGAAATAATTGGAGCTTTAGCTGAAGAATATTGACCCAGGAATTTGCAGGTAACTTGCAGTTCGTCAACTGTTGAATGATGTTAATCTCAAGCTTTAGTTACCTGCATGGATTCTATTTTGTCCGGTTCTTATCTTGTGAAACTGATGGTTATTCCTGTTACAAGCAGTTGACTCCGTGATCAGCATTTAGCAATCTTGCTGCAAGTTGAAATCCTATTACCTGCTCGAGGCCAACTTGGTCCCTTGGTCAAAAAGACAAATCGTGCTTTCAATAAAAAGTAGAGGTAAAAAGTCTTTGATCTTGAAACAAGGTCGGGAAAGCTTTTGATTTCATTTTTTTATTTTTTTTATGGAATCACCTCAAAGAGGCACGAATACTGTTTCAACAATTGTTCGCACGAATAAAATCATGGATTTCTGAAGGGACGGATATGAAGTTCTGATGTGTGATGTTTGTGAAATTTCTTTGACTGAAACGTCCACATTTGTTTCCTTGAATATCATGTTTTCATGGGAGGTTGGCAGCGTGGTGCTTCGTCTCACGTGATAAATGGCAGTACTCCGATTCGAAGCTTAGCGAATTTAATCTGCAAAACGATCAGAGGGCGTCCAGTGGCCCGTCCCCTTCCCACCGACGGACGCGATCAAACAAGAAAGTCAGTCACCCAACGCTTCACGAACCGCCCACCAACCAGGAGACGCGGCCCATGTAACGGCCTAGCACGTTGGCTTCCGCCGCCCCCACCAAACGGGGCGTCGGGCGCCCACGCTTCCATTCCACGCGCCGCCCACGCTTTCCTTTTTCTCCAAGCCACGGAAACCTTCTCGAACCCTCCCCAATCCCCCAAAATACCCTCCCTCCCTCCCTCGCATAACATTCGCGACCCTCAGGGGTGGTTTCGTCCTTGCGCCTCAGCCTCCCCGTTCCACGCTGGTCTATAGAGCAACACGGCCCACAGGAATCCGGCGCAACCGAGCCAGGAAAGAGCGTACCAAAAGTTGCAGTTCGCCTCCTCTTCCTCCCCTCCTTCGGAGGCGGGACAGGTTCTCTGAGGCGCCCCCCGGGAACCCCAAGGCCGGAGAGAAGATCTTCAAGACCAAGTGCGCGCAGTGCCACACCGTCGACAAGGGCGCTGGCCACAAGCAAGGTGAGCGACCCGCACCATAGCGCCTCGTGGTTCATGTGGGGATGAGGGGATCGGGGCGGCCGGTCTCGGTTGTTCGGCCTCTCGTGTTACTGGTGGGCTGTATGGAGGATATAGTGCCCCCGGTAGATGTAGATGTAGATCTCTTCGCTGCTGCGCTGCTCCGTGGGCAATGATGCTCGTGGCGCTTAGATCTGTTTAAATGGTCTAGAGATTGTTGATGGAGGTTTGGGTTTGTTGATTTAGCATCAGCCTACGGTCTGCATGTTGTGCTGGTCGCGATTACTCTTGCTGCTTGATTCAATGTCTGATTTGAGGTTGCAGTAAGTAGAGTAGAGCATACTCGTTCTCTGTTCGGTTGGTCGATGCTCTGGAGGGTAGGATTCGGTGGGAAGCCGGTTGAGGTTGCTGCTTGGTAGATGTAAGCGTTTCATTGATGCCGCCTAGTGTGTTGTGTGTAATTCCCAGGATTGGTCGAATATTAGGTCTCATCCTTTTTTTGTGAAGTTGATTAATTCTGCTGCAACTTGATAACACACAGCTAGCACTGGAACATGGCTACCTCTACCTGAGTACATGTATTAAGAGGGCCTGTGGAACCGTTTGATTGTAAATAATCTGTTTGTTCTGACACATAGTCGTAAATGGCATTTGTTCCTGTGGATAATAAGGTCGATGTCTGTAACGTGCAGGACCAAACTTGAATGGTCTTTTCGGCAGGCAGTCGGGTACCACTGCTGGCTACTCCTACTCTGCGGCAAACAAGAACATGGCTGTGATCTGGGAGGAGAACACTTTGTACGACTACCTGCTTAACCCTAAGAAGGTATTGCCAGTGCCCTATTTAGTTACTTGAGATGCTAATTTAATGTCTGCCCAGTGTTTTTATTCAGCATCCATTGGTAGGAAATAGCGCATTCTTCCATTTTGACATTTCCCTTTACATGTCTTAGGCTTGTTTCAACTGGAAACGTGAGGGTATCACATACTCCGTACTTGCAACTCTAAGGGCCTGCATTACTTGTGAACAATAATCAAGAAAATTTGGATAAAACTACTTAGCTACCCTCCTAGAAAAAATTCTTATGGACATGGGTACCACTAGCTAGAGCGGGCGAAATAAAATTGGCTACTCATAGGATCAATATTCGAATTCAAACAGATGCCATGAACTAGATGGTTCATTATAGACGGGTTAACTTGTTGCTAGTTCACTATTATCTTGTTCCGAACAGTGATTTTTGTTTCATGCATGTAATAGAACCTTGTATTAGCTGATATCTGCTCAGAAATAACTGGAGGCTTGGGATTAGATTGTTGTTTGAATTCTTCCTGCTAGCAAGTCTGTTAGATATGGTCTTTCTAAGCTTCCACAACTTGCAGCTAGTTGCATCTAATCTGGATTCCTGTTACTTGGATAGTTGGTTATTCTTATTTTTTTTTACTAATGTTCCGGTATTGTGTTGCATTATGTTACAACTGAATGAATTTTGTAGTCCTGTTTTATTGGTCTTTCGTGACACAGTAGCTTTCTGTCATGTACGATAGGTGTTCTAACTGAATGTGTTCTAACATGATAGAATGCTGTAAGAGGCTGGGGAAGTAGCATTATGGTTATATGTGTTTGTCTAGTAGCTTTCTTTAGCATAACTTTGGTGTGTAATTTCCTGCCGGGCCTGGTGCAGCGGTAGAGCATACCGCCTGTAGCCAACAGGTCCCGGGTTCGAGCCGCGGTCTTCCCGCATTGCACAGGCGGGGGTAAGGCTTGCTGCTGATACCCTTCCCCAGACCCCGCACAGTGCGGGAGCTCTCAGCACTGGGTACAGCCTTTTTTTTATTATTGTTCATAATCTGATGTGATTTGTTTTCTATTTGCAGTACATTCCTGGAACCAAGATGGTCTTCCCTGGTCTGAAGAAGCCCCAGGAGCGTGCTGATCTCATCGCCTACCTGAAGGAAGCCACCTCGTCTTAAACAACATGACGATGTGCCGCAAGTTTTTATATCCTGAGGAGACAATTCGATTTTACGTAATAAAAGAGCTGTAGACAATTGGGATATTCTGGTTGAACGGGGTTCAATGCACTAGACTTATCCTGAGTATTTCTTTGTTATGTTTTCAAATGTTTAGGTGTTTAGTGGAACAAACAAGTCAAAACTTGATCACTGTTGTTTCAATAGCTGGAAAATCCCAGCGCGCATATTTTTGACCACCGGGTGGTGGAACTGGAATGCACCCATTTTGAGTTCTTGAGATCTTTATTGTCGATCCGTGTGTGCGTGTTTGGAGCTTTGTTTATACTGTTGTACTCCTGCTTGCTTTACTGTCGATCCATTGTTTATACTCCTCTGCTTCTGAATGTTTCCATTGCACGTGGTTGTTTGGCGGTGTGTTCTCAGGTCAATGTCTCATGCTTAAGGTAATGACTGCACTGCAGATGCCGATGGAACTGCACAATGCTGATGCTGATGCAACTGCGAAATGCTGGAGTGATGAAAATAACAATAATGATGTTGATTAAAATGTAGACGGGTGGTTCTTTTATGGTTCCTTTATCCTTTTTTATCCTAAGGGCGTGTGTCAGGCGGCTTATTGCCAGCAGACGTTTACCACTGTATGAGCCGTCTAAATAATCATTGTGTATAATTATTTTGCTGTTAGTGTACCCTCTTGTTGAACTGGACGTAAACTGTAGAAGGTCTTGTTGTCCGGTTGCAGGTCTGAAATGGTGCCAATGTCTCTGGCAGTATCTCTGGTCGGGTAATCTGGCCCCCGTTGACAACGTACCGTCGTGCTTTGCTACTTTATCTAAATCTAAATCTAAATCAATAAAAAGTTAATTGTCCTAAAAATACTTTTTACCTGTTAGATTTTACTTCACATGTATTGTCACCCTTGATCTACAAACTCACCCCCTGTTCATCTACGGAGTTTGCCATGCTGGCCAGACCTAGGACATGAGGAAGGGATAAATGTCATTTGTAGTTTTTTTTTTTGGATGACATTCTACCGCAGGCCCTACTAGCCACCCGATCATTGGCCAACAATAATCGTTTCTTTTCTTTTTTACAAGATTTTTATTCTACTGTTTGTTGTTTTGGTACGAATGCACGAAATTGCCGTTTTCCTGGAGTATTTGATTCCTCAAACTATGTTGTATCCTTCTCGATTTCTACTCTGCCACTCGGCAACTAGATTGTCTTAATTCCAAAATGGCCTAGATATACCTGGCTTTGATAAACCTCGCCTACGTGTAATATTGTTCTCAATTTTTGTTCTGTTGCTCCGCAACCAGTTTATGTTAATTTTAAAATCAATCAGAACTAACGTCACTCTTCTCATTGTGTTGCTACCTAAAACAAATCAGAACTAACCTCGCGTACCCCAAACTTGGCTGGCTAGGCTTGGTGAGGAACGAACTTGCTCGGGCTAGACGAAAAGTAATTAATATAGTATGCACAATTCACATGATTTGCTCTCTTAACGATCCGATCATGTAAAATAGATCTACATGACTGGCTGACATGAACCAGCTGCCAACTACTATGTAAATCGAGTTTGCCTAAAATATTATGTTAATCGATAACTTCTCGTCTATTTATATGTACGTCAGTCGATCACGTAAATGATCGGCTCAAAGTTGACCGATCATGTAAATGTGTCTATTGATGGGAACAGATTCATAATTCTGTACTCACCCCACGACAGCCCATGCCACCTCCGCTTCCTTGCTTCTCCAGCCCTTCGCCGGCGGCCACCTCCCCGCCTGCTACTCTGTCGCCGAATGCCACCCCTTTCCACCCTTCCTGATGAGGACATCACTACTGTTGATACAAATGTTACT
>LAPY01006554.1:2617-13032 GCA_000970635.1 Eragrostis tef
CGAGAAAAAAAAAAACAGAGTTTACAACCATGGAGAAAAATAGAGAAACAATTGCAGATTTTACAATCAGGCGTGATTTACTTTCTCCAGATTTTTTATTGATGTTACAACAACAATTTAGTTTAATTTTAGTAATTTCGTAACGTCATCCTATAAATAAATCACAGGGACTATTTTAAATGCCTAATATAAGTGATCTCTTGTTGGTTCAGAAATTTTATACATTTGCTATGTATATATCTATTGTTTATGTAGACTAATTCGCAAAAAATAAATGTTTATGTAGACTAATTAAAATAAGTTTTTTCCGTCTTCGCATATCAATTATAAAAGCGTGGCTGGGCCCATTCAATACTGTTTTCATTGTTGATTTAAGTGTGCTTTGAATTGCATATGCACATTGTGGAAAGTTCGGTTGTAGGAAGGCAAGAACAGACTAAGAAGGGTTATGGAAAGTTCGGTTACAGTTATTGTTGACCTGAATACTTTTGCTTTCTCATTTGAAAATATATGAAAGATGACGCAATAACAGTTTATGAAAACTGCATCGAAAATATGATCAAAGAAAGAAAAAGAGTATAACTCCTTTTTTGCGCTGAAGAAAGCAAAAAAAACTGTGAA
The DNA here is from genome assembly GCA_000970635.1 of Eragrostis tef. Classification (NCBI taxonomy): domain Eukaryota; kingdom Viridiplantae; phylum Streptophyta; class Magnoliopsida; order Poales; family Poaceae; genus Eragrostis; species Eragrostis tef. Next base: position 3,239 of record LAPY01006554.1, read on the forward strand.
TATAAAGAAAGCAAATTCTAGATGACCACATTTGTGAAGATCAAATAAGCTAGAAGAAAAGCAAAAATACAAGATAGCTCTCTTGTCAAAGGTTTTTCTGAAATTGTCTTATGGATTGTTCCAACGTAAGCCAGGTTGTCAGGTGAGATTGGTTTCTCGAAGGAAAGTGTTGCCACTGATAAATGATACTCCACATAAAATGGTTTTGGTAGATCACCAAAGAAGTACTGAAAGGGCCATTTCTGCGCATGGCTTTTTCGTTGGTGACTTGGTGTTAAGCTTTTCAATGGTGGGAAAAAAAAAGGTGCAACGGAGAATTAGAGAAAAGAAAACATAGGGGAAAAAGGTGTTTCCAGCCACGGTGAAGGAAGATGATCAGCGAACCGGCAGAGCCATAAGTTAATGAATCATATTATTTTGGCCAAAGATATAGCTTGTAGCTAGTGACTATCATGCATGCCAAAACCAGACAGTGTTTCCAACAGGGTATATAAGCTAGCTAGACGCGGGTCCATCACGGGAGCCCCAAATCAGCATCAGCAATAATTAATTAATAATAATTCTAACAAAGCGTAAACCCTCCATCATCACAGCAGCAGGACGATCATCGCCGGCACGGCCGCCGCCACCGCCGCTCCGAGAGTCCACGACGCCGTGCCCCTCGCGCCGTTGTTCTGCTGATCTGCCGGCGTCGTGTCTTCCTCATCCGGCGAAGGCGCAGGGCTCCTTATCTCCGGCTCCGTGTCTCTTGGGCGACGCCTTGGTATAGGCGCAGTCGCCGGCGCCACCACGGGAGCAGGGGCAGCCGTAGCAGGCGCGGTCGCCGGCGCAGCAGGGCCAGGCGTAGCAGGAGCCGAGGCCGGCGCGGGCGCCGGGGACGACGAGATCAGGGCGCTCACCTTCAGGACGGCGATGTCGTAGGGCGACGCGTGGACAGTCTTCTCGTACACGAACACAGCCGGCGCCGGCGCGCCGCCCTCCGCCGCGAACGCCACGCGCACGCGGCCGCCTATGTGGTTCGCGGTGGTGATGTTGACGATGCCGGCGCTCCCCAGCGCCTTGCCGGAGGCCTGGAAGAGGCTCGTGGACTGCGCGAACCCGCCTTGGAGGGCGCCGAGCTTGGCGTCGTCGAAGTAGTCCAGGAGGACGTGGAGGGAGACGGCGCGCTTCAGGTCCTCCGGCTGGAGGCCCTGCGCCTGCGCCGCCGCCATCGCCGCGTCGTCGACTGCGAGGACGGTGATGGTGGTGCGGTTGTCGACCTCCGCCGCGACGCCGGTGGCGGACAGGGAGGCGCTGAACGCGGAGAACTCCGGGTACGCCGCGAGGACGCCGGTGATGTTGTGGCTCCAGGCGCCATGGCACGGCGGAGGCGCGCAGAGGAGGAGGAGGACGAGGACGGCGGCGGAGGGGGCGAGGAATCCGGCGAGGGACATTGTGTCCACCAGCGAAAGGGAAGGTTTCCTTGCGTGATTGGTTTGGCCGCGTTCAGGGGTTTAGGGCCCCCCGTATATGTAAGCACCGCGTGCCGGTGCCACACAGCAAGGATCCTACCGTTCAGATGGTATCGAATTCACGAGGTCCACACCACTCAATTCGAAATCCAGTGATCAAGACAGACAGACCAGGTGTGATTCCACAACTCACCACTCACTGACAAATCTTTTTTTGCCGTAAATTAATGAAACAAATCAGAATATCTTTCCCCTTCTTCCTCGATCAACCCTTTTGACACGATCCGACGGTCCAGGCTCACCGCGTCAAACATAGCACAGCTCGACAGCGCGATCGATAAATATCGCATTTTAATTGTATGTAAATGGGTGCTAGTTTTGGCGTGTGGGGTTCAAGGGTGCTATTACGCTACTACTCATCTTTTGCTGGCGCCCGGTCCGTCTTTTTCGCTGTTTTTGCGGGGTGGCAGTGGAGCAAACAGCTGGAAATGCTAGGAGAGGAAATGCAGATGGTAAGTGGAGTGAAAACTGTGAGATGTACTAGCCTTGTTGGTATTACAATTGTGTGCTCGCTCTGCTATCTGTGAGTTGGGACCATCCTTACTACCTTGTATGGCAAAAGTAGTTGGCTCTAGGAGGTTGTTGCAAAGATGTACATTGCTACCGAAAAGATGTGGACAAATTGATCCAGGGAATACAATGCTGGAAAAGGTTGGAGCAAGGATTTTGACTGGTAACATATAGAGAACCAAAATTGGAACTTCACATGTGTAGTGTCGATGTTTTAGTGGCAATTTGTGGTTCTTTACGTCTCTACCTGCCAGCACTGCTCATCATATTTAGCATACTAGTTCATTGGATCCCCCTCAGCACCAGTCGACAGTAATATCAAGTAACAAGAAAATTGCTAGTGCACTTCCACTAGTTTATATGTGGGCATCATCTAGCACATTTTTGTACATTTGTAAAAGTTGGAGCATTTTCAAAAGTTATTCACTCGTAAATATTATTAGCATATAAAAATGCGAGAGGAAATGCCGACGCTAAGTAGAATGCAATATTTTTTTCTTAAAAAAGGTATTTTATGTAAGATATATTTTTTAAAATTAGATTACTTTAAAGATTTCTTACTATTTATAGATCGAATATCATCTTAATAGAAATGTAAACAAATAACTCATTAGAATCCATGACCCAGAAAGGATGTATCAATTAATTAAATCCATTCAGTTGAAATGATTGACCCCATAACGTTACAACAACGAATGAAAAGAGCAAAGCAAAGAAACACTTGGTCCCTCCCGTCCCAATGAGCAACAAGGCTTCCTTGCGTGATTGGTTTGGCCGCGTTCAGGGGTTTAGGGCCCCCCGTATATGTAAGCACCGCGTGCCGGTGCCACACAGCAAGGATCCTACCGTTCAGATGGTATCGAATTCACGAGGTCCACACCACTCAATTCGAAATCCAGTGATCAAGACAGACAGACCAGGTGTGATTCCACAACTCACCACTCACTGACAAATCTTTTTTTGCCGTAAATTAATGAAACAAATCAGAATATCTTTCCCCTTCTTCCTCGATCAACCCTTTTGACACGATCCGACGGTCCAGGCTCACCGCGTCAAACATAGCACAGCTCGACAGCGCGATCGATAAATATCGCATTTTAATTGTATGTAAATGGGTGCTAGTTTTGGCGTGTGGGGTTCAAGGGTGCTATTACGCTACTACTCATCTTTTGCTGGCGCCCGGTCCGTCTTTTTCGCTGTTTTTGCGGGGTGGCAGTGGAGCAAACAGCTGGAAATGCTAGGAGAGGAAATGCAGATGGTAAGTGGAGTGAAAACTGTGAGATGTACTAGCCTTGTTGGTATTACAATTGTGTGCTCGCTCTGCTATCTGTGAGTTGGGACCATCCTTACTACCTTGTATGGCAAAAGTAGTTGGCTCTAGGAGGTTGTTGCAAAGATGTACATTGCTACCGAAAAGATGTGGACAAATTGATCCAGGGAATACAATGCTGGAAAAGGTTGGAGCAAGGATTTTGACTGGTAACATATAGAGAACCAAAATTGGAACTTCACATGTGTAGTGTCGATGTTTTAGTGGCAATTTGTGGTTCTTTACGTCTCTACCTGCCAGCACTGCTCATCATATTTAGCATACTAGTTCATTGGATCCCCCTCAGCACCAGTCGACAGTAATATCAAGTAACAAGAAAATTGCTAGTGCACTTCCACTAGTTTATATGTGGGCATCATCTAGCACATTTTTGTACATTTGTAAAAGTTGGAGCATTTTCAAAAGTTATTCACTCGTAAATATTATTAGCATATAAAAATGCGAGAGGAAATGCCGACGCTAAGTAGAATGCAATATTTTTTTCTTAAAAAAGGTATTTTATGTAAGATATATTTTTTAAAATTAGATTACTTTAAAGATTTCTTACTATTTATAGATCGAATATCATCTTAATAGAAATGTAAACAAATAACTCATTAGAATCCATGACCCAGAAAGGATGTATCAATTAATTAAATCCATTCAGTTGAAATGATTGACCCCATAACGTTACAACAACGAATGAAAAGAGCAAAGCAAAGAAACACTTGGTCCCTCCCGTCCAAATGAGCAACAAGGCGCAATAAGCTCTCGTTTCTCGATCTTGTCACACGTGTCCACCTTAAGGCTGACCAAGGTCAATCTCCGATGATTCAGTAGAAGATGACGGTTGTGACAGCAGCAACGACGCCGGCAATGGCCGCACCGCTCCCAAGGGTAGCAGCACCGGAGTGGTCAGCATCAGCCGGTCCCTCGGCAGGTCCATCTGCAACAACAGGGGATGCCGCAGAGGTGGATGGCTTAAGTGGGCTCGACACTTCACTCTCTGTTGCCGGTGTAGCTGCCGGGCCTGACTTCTCTGACTCTGGAGCATTTGCGGCTTTAGGCGCCATAGCCGGGAAAGCTTTCTTACTGATCGCAGGTGATTTTGCTGGAGCGGTAGCCTTGGATGCCTTCGGCGACTCGGCGGGAGCCTGGGCCGCGCTAAGGGCGGTGACAGCGAGGATGTAGAAGAGGATCGCTACTGTGGCACGCGACATCGTTACAAATTGGTAAGGACGATTGTGATGTCGCGGCCAAGAGGAAAGTATGGGTTGGTCGACGGATGTAGGAGGGGTGTTTAGATTTATTTCTTGCTTTGTGGGGTGGGTTGGAGAGGAAGAGGAAGAAGCAATTTATAGAGGTCGTATCAGTGGCGAAGAGCACCATGAGAGGATGCGAGGATCTCGTGAGGAACTTGTGGTGGAGATAGGAGCCTGTGCATTGGTGGTTGCCCGGCTGATGCGCGCCAAGCTTTTGAAACGATTGGGCAACAACTGGTTTGAAACGGGTTGATTGTTTCGGCCTGTCTAAACAGACGGACGGCCCGTGAGTGCCTCTATTTAGACAACCCAACTATTGGGCCTTTTCCTCATTAAATTGGACCATGCAAATTGTGTATAGGCCCAAAGATGTATCTAAAGACTACCCCAGGGCTCGATGCAATTTCTGCAACTCTTTTTTTTTCACAAAGCGAACTCAAATTTCCTGGACGGCACTATGCACTACCACATTACCTTAGCGGTAAAAAGATGCACAGAAAGAAATGTAACAATTTTGTACCAAATGAAAAGCATGGCTTCAGAAATTTTCATAACCAGTAGGAACAGTTTCGGGTGTCTTTGGAGATAAGAACAATTTCCGATGCAGTTCTTCACATTCAAACATAAACACAAGTGACAAGCCGGATAACTGTGTTATAAAATTTGAAGCAAAAAACTATTATGGTTTTCAACCGATGGAACAAATATTCTTGAACCGGTTATCAACAAAAAGGACAAAGAAACTTTGATCAACAACAGAGAGCTTGGCACCGAATAAATATGATTACAAAATGAAATAACTGTCGGCGTCGGGTGCTTGATCCAATACCGCTATGGCAGTTTCACGCACACCTCAACTCAAGCCAGCACTTACAATTACATCAGCAAATCAACATTATCATACATACACAATAATTAGAAGGGGCACTTGAGGCATTATAGTACAAGGACCTGCAGCCTTAACCGTGCCTCCGCAGCTAAATTTAAGTGCTCCTCGTTAGGGTTCTCCCTAGCAGCTGCAAGAGCTTCAGCATATGTTACCCTTTCCATCTCTATTTTTTCCACCTCAATCTTGTCGATCTCGCTCTGAAAAATGAACAAATGTTAGCTGAAGCTGCTGAACTGACTAAGCTCTCAGCACAAAACATCCACTCAGTTTTCTTTTTGCGCGACCGTGCAAGCCGAATACACTACCCCAATTATGTTGTGAGCCTAAATCATTATAGAAATTTCCAAGGTTGCATCATAGCTCCCACAATGACTTGATTAAAGCCACAAATTCCACATAATCCTAATGTAGCTCTTTTCCATGATTCTTTTTGTGTAAGTTTTTAAAGTACTGATAGATATGATGCTAACAACTGTAAACCACAGATATAGTATATTTAAAAGCAGAGCACATTTTATAAATCATAGTGGATTTTCAGCAACAAGCTAGATGTAATTAATACATCATGATACCATCTTACTAAAGGTTCAAGGATGTGTCCTCACCGTTGATTGAAGTGCCTCTAATTCATATGATGATGGTATACTACCATCATCAGGGCAGTCACCTGAAGCATTTTCAGAGACCTTTTCAAATAAAGCCATCAATGAACTTATCTCGAATTCCATATTGGAAACATCCCCTTGAAGATCTTCGACTTTCTTATTTGACGTCTTTACCTCCCATTCCAATTTCTCTAAAGATGCTTGTTTGTCCGCAAGCATAATCTAAAGAGGGAAGACAATGAAAAGGTCAAACAAAAACTAAAGGCAATCTAGATAAATGTTTAGCATATATATATATATATATCGAAAAACGTTCAAAAATTGACACAAAATATGTAAGTACATAAAACATTACTTATAAAATGAATTAAGTGCAACCAATGTGCCTTAAATAAGGATGAAAATTATTTTGGCAACGTTGTACAGGTTTTCCTCTTTTTCAGTAAATTAATAATATCATACAGTGGGGGCCTCCCTCGCTGTTTTCCCGGTTCAAAAAAAAATTATTTTGCCAGATGAGGCATAGCAAAACGCACTTCTGATTGATGGGTTAAGTATGGCTGCAATACAATATGCTGCTAAACACAACTGATAGCTTAATGTGTTCTTGTGTTTAACTTTTCGACTGGTTGTGACAGATGTTTTTAGTACTGTGCTAAATAATAATGTCATGCCTTGTAGAAGATACCAGTTGCTGCCGTCCTATCTAACTTATAGCACAAGGACAAACTGTTATTCAAGTGAAGGAGTAGTACAAGGGGCATAGCAACAAAATCATATAGGCTTTTTATCAATTAGTTTGTTTACTTAGTTTGATCTGATCATTTGTTTGAATCCTAGCAGCTACCTTTTTGATACGCATCTTATCTTTAATTGGTTGGCTAAACATTGCCAGGCATCACTCTATATGTATGAGGAACTGAGGAAGTCAGTATCATGCAAACAAGATAATAATATAATAAGTATATCCACGTTTCTCTTTACACTGAACGTCTATTCCTCTTTACACTCCCTGCCAGCGTCTGGGTGCGATCGGAAGGCTTGGCGTGGCGTTTTTGGGCTGCAGCTGCAGACATATTTAAGCAAGCTGCTGAAGCCAACAGCTGCAGCTGTAGCAACAGCCAGCCACAGCAAACTCTTCCGGTCAAAGCTCTCTTTCCCTGCTTTCTACGCCCACAAATCTTACTGTTTTCACCCATTATGGCAAGCCCATAACTTGTCTCTACAGTAAATATAAGCACCATTTACATTACACTAAAAAGTTTTCCTTTTTTGGGCAAAATTACACTGAGGGGTTATGTCACTTATATGATTAAATAAATTTCAGTGTCTATAAGGCCATTTATCTACAAGAAAGATATGTTTACATCGAAAATCTGGCAACCATCACGAAGTATTTAGCTAGTAAAATTCGTCAAATCATCTGCTTCCTGCTAAAACCACACAAAATTGCTGGAGATATGCATTGTTTTAGATGCCTATTAGTTGTCATGCACAAGAGTGTTATATATGCTAAAAGGTGAATAACCTCATCAATCATTTACTGTGATTTTAAATATGGTTTTTTTCCTTAGAAGGACACATTGCAATCTTTAATAGAGATTTAGCTTTCATATTTCATACATATAAATACAGTACCAACTTTTACAAATCCTATGAGAAACATATGTGTATGAGCCAAAAATTGCAAAGTAATGTTTGTGAATTACTCAGCTCATTGTCTCATGATAGATCATGATATAGGACGAGTAATAGTGACTCACCTTTGCATCTTGCAAATGTGAATTGGTGGATCTGATCAAAGCTTCTTTCTCAGCCACCTGTCGTCTCAACTCATCAACAGTGTAATATGCTGCATTCATCTCACCCACCAAGCTCTCCGCAGACCTCAACGCCTCTTCCTTCTCAACCAGTTTCTTTTGCAGCTCATCAATCTGCTGACGCAATACAGCCAGCTCGTCCTTGGGTTTATTCTCTGCTCCTGACAAACAAAGAGGTGCAACTGAGCCATTTTCCCCATTCGATTCCGGGGCGCTCTTCTTGACTGTGTCTTCCGGGTCCCTCCTCTTCTTCGCCGTCGCAGTTTGCGGCGTCTTCACACTTTTCAAATCACTCCCCTGTAAGAAGCAACCATCCATCCTTAGCTTCATCAGTATGAAAACCAACAAGATGTAGTTTTCTTACTCATCAGATACAAGGACGATGGCACTTTGTCACCTTCCTCTAGAAGACACGAAATTTTAGCAGAACGGAGGGCATTGAAGATCTACATCTACTGCTGTGCATCAGTGTGATTAAGAACGCTTAATCTGAATGTCTTATGAAACGAGAGTGTCAACTTCGGAGGGAAAATTCCAGCTTTTACAGTATTTTCTACGAAATACTCTACCAACCAAACAACGGAACAGTTGAAGCAAACCCCCCGCAATTAAAAACCTTCTAGATTCGAACACAAGCGACCCGCACGAAAATAGAATTAACCAATCCACATCACCCGAGAAACGAACACATAGCTAAGACACAGAGAACATTGAGGCACTCACCTTCTTGGCCGGCGCCGGCGTGTACACAAGCCCGATCCTTCTGCATCCAAGAACCAAGAACAATTGCAAACCAAGGTCAAACAACGCGCCAACCCAGCAAGAGAAAGGGGTGCCGGCGAGATCTGCGCGCCGCCGCAATCACCATGAGCGACTCGACGAGCGGCACCATCTCGACAAGGTTCTTGAATAGCACCCGATCCACGTTTCCGCCGCCGCCGACCTTGTGGGATCGGTCCAGCATTTTTCCTTTTGAAATGGAGTCGAAAATCGAGAGGGGGAGGCAAGAATTGGGCTGAGGCCACCCAGGATTTGGATTTTGGGGGCGCTGGAAATGGATGGGGGAGAGTGGTCCGGCCGGGTCGGGGTTTAAGGCCGGCCGTGGCGTTTTTCGAGACGTTGGGTTCGGTCGACGGGTCGAGGTTCCAGTTCCGACCGGGCCGGTTTGCCTTTTTTTTTTTTACGAAGCTTTTTTTCTTTTTCGAAGCTTGCAGATGAGCCTGGCTGGAAATACCAGAAATGGAGATGCCGGCTTTAGGTAAAGGGGTAAAGAACAGAAAAGGATTTTGGCAAAAGAAGAATTGCTGGGCCATTGATGTTGTGTAGTTGCAAGTTTTATTATTTCCAAACACAGTAGGGATACAGATTTACATGTAGTTAGGAGTTAGTGTAAAACGTGTAAATTTTCTCCAAGTTCTCATGCCATCCTGGCCTGTTCGTTTCTTTGGTTAAAATGAGTACTAATTAAAATCTAATTAGAAAACTAATTACAGGCCTCTAAGCTGATTTCCGAGACGAATCTAATAAGGGTAATTAAGACGTAATTAGAAGATGATTACTGTAGCATCATTATAGCGAAACATAGCTTAATTAGACTCGTTAGATTCGTCTCGTAAATTAGCCCCCATCCCTAAAAAAGTTTTGTAATTAGACTTTATTTAATACTATTAAATGACAAAATTTCCGACCCTATAGTTGATTAAACCTATAATTTATATTACAGAATATTTTAGACTTAGACGCGTGAATTAAGAAAAGTGCTCGAAAAAACAAAAACAAGAGAGAGAGATAGAGAGATCGATGTACACCATGTTCATCTTGCTGCTTTGCAACGGCTTCTTTACAGCAGCTACAGTGTTTCAGTTATTTCTTCTGCAGCCGCTACAAT
>LAPY01006562.1:5076-15389 GCA_000970635.1 Eragrostis tef
GCTATACGAAGTTATTACGCAATGATATGCTGAAAACAGATTACCTCATGGAGTCTCTCAGCCTGATTGTGCCGATTGATGGTCCTGTCATATACTGATTTTATTTGCTTTAAACTTTTGTTACTACAGTAAAATCTGTACACCTCTGTAGATACATGAAAATGGATTCCACGGCCATGTCTCCATATATCCTAATACGAAGAACCCTTAGCTCTTTTAGATTACCAATCTGTTTTATCTAGCCCTAATGACAGTATTACTTTCCAACCTTTGTGTGCAAGTGATGTAGCTCTTCAACCTTGTTTAATTCTGATATATCGTTTGTCTTTCTGAAAAGTATGCGATTTATGACGCAGAATTATACTAAACTGAATTTGGATGGCGATCCTGAGGAGGTCAAAGAAAGATGGCTTCAATCCATCAGGGACTTGCGGGCTTGGTGCTTTAACAGCACCAATTCCCGTTACCAATTTGGAAGCGAATCCCATAGATGTGCTATGATACCAGAAGGGGACCATTTCTTTTGGTATCTTCATTACCAAGGAAAATGGATATGCCCAGTTATAGCGGGTTCAACGCTGTACCTAGTAGGCTTTATTCTACGAGTGCAGGCAATAAAAAAGATTTGAAGATACATGAGATGATGGACTCGGGGGCTGTAAAAAGATATATTGAAGGGGCAGAAAAAATGACTGGCTGGTTTGGAAACTATAGGCATCCGGACTTGATTCAGGTCGGAATCTGGTCTCTCAGGTTAGCGTTCCTGGGTATGTTGAGATATTTGAGTGGAGAACTACCTCGGCCCTCAGTTGTGGAATTGCGCACCTGGTGTGATATACTTGTGATTCATTTACCGGAAGCTGGTAGGTACGATTCCCTGGCATTGTGCAATATTTATACTCGATTTGTTGAAGGCGGAAGGTTGGGGTCAGGCAAAAAGTAAAAATTCAGAGTTGGTCCGCCGACTGTAGGGATGCTCTATCATATGTGATTGTGACAGAGACAAGTAAAGAGAAGAACTTAGCTAAGCAGGTGAAGTATGGAAGGAAGGAAAAGGTTGCTGGACGTAAAGAGCAGAAGTCAGGGAACATAATGACGGAAGAAGAACTAGAAAGTGCGCTAGCAGATATAAGATTGTTCCACAGACCCTATCCAAGTCATCAAACTGCTGCTTTGTCGTCAATGCCAGTCCAGCTGCGCAATGGAAAACTGATTGGAGATTTTCCTTCAGATGTAGACCAATCAGATATGGATTTCCTAGTTCAACCAGTGCATAATGTTCCTCATGTCAAATGCCAGTATGCCAACAAAGAATGGATCTGCAGAGGTCCAGGTTTTATTGATATAGCAGGTTCTATTTCTAACTGTAACATCCTCTTTCTTTATTATAACTTGCTTCGAACATCCAACTTCGCATTATGGGCAACCTTCCCAATTTGATTAGTTGATTAAAAGAAATAAGTGTATGGTAGCCTTTCCAATCTGACTAGTTTTGGTTGGAGAAATGTAATTCTGAAGCACAATCTAAATCTACATGTGTATTCACCTTTATAATAACTCAACGTTTTTAAACATGTTTCAGTAAGCAATATGGGACCTGAGGTCTGTCCAGAAACAAAGATTGATTCAAGTTGTATGCTGACTGCTCCCAAGTAGAGGTAACTCTGAAGATAGTATTAATGTTATTTCTCAAGAGGGAAAAAGTGGGAGGACCTGTAAATGATCCTTTTTCTTTCTGTCCAAATGCTTTGCACATATTTTTTGCATATTAGTATTTTATTGCTTGTTATTCTAATATCCATGTCATTTTTTTTCCCTGGCTTATAGGGTCATGGTGTTTGTCTGTTAAACCTTGGCAACACATGTTATGCCAATTCAGTACTCCAATGTCTGTCCGTAGTACCAGAATTCGTGTCTGGCTTAAAAAGGTTCCTCTTGAAATCCTTTAAAAGAGTTAACTTTGAAGAAAGGATTTTGTCTGATTCTTATTATTCTTTTACTTCTTTAGCTATTCAGATCATATGAAAGGTACAGCGGTAGACGATATCCACCACAAGCTAACGTTGGCCACTTTTAATACACTTCATGAGATAAAGCAAAGTGTTGAACCAGTTCGTCCACTCGAGTTCTTAGAGGTTAGCTCGTTGCACCTGGTTTAGATTGGATGCTAATGTTTTTATTCATTAAATTTCTGTGCATTGTTGTACCTTTTTATGTACTAACCTTTCTGTATTTTGAGTAGTCATTGCGGATTGTGCATCCTAATTATGCCGAGAGCAAAGATGGCATAGAACTTCCTCAGGTTCCTTCTATTATTATTTGCTAAGTGCAATTTTACATTTACATGCTATATCTCGTTCACTATTAACTTGAAAAACTGCAGGATGCTGAAGAGTTATGGAGTCAACTGTTACGTGCGATTGACAAAGCTTTTGTGTCATATTCAAGGTGGATTACTAATTATTTACTAACTGTACATCTTCCTTTCCTTTTATTAACTTATGACATTACCAGCACTATTGTATTTAGGAAGAAGAATGACTTGTAAGTTTATTTTGGTAGTATTTGAATATCTCATTTATTATGGTTTTCTCCATTTTCTCTGTAGAGAATCTTCTGGCATAATCAAGGATCTGTTTGGAATAGATCTGATGATAAGGTTCCCTCCTTTCTCCCTCAGTCAAGTAATAATCGGTTTTATATGGAAAACATCTGTTATAATAATAATTTCCACTCGAAGGGTGCATCGCGAAGGTAGTGATGAGCTGAGATATGATCAAGAGTTACATTATACCATCCCATGCAATATATCTGATAATGTGCAGAACTTGAATGAAGGAATCAGAATGTAAGTAAAACTTCATTTTGATTTTTATCACATCAATTGAATTGTTATGTGTTCTGATCAGATTTGTTCTTTTTACAGTCATTGCGGTCCAAATTCTCAGAAATTGGCACGCTGCCCAGGCATGAAAATTGTAACAATTTACATTTGTGATTTATTCTCATGCATTAGTCAAACCTATTTATGTAGATTGCATCAACAGGTATTTGGCTGTCCACTTTGAGCAGTCACAATGGAATCAACATTCGCAAAAGTTAGAAAAAAACAAGGCATGATATTGTTCTTTCTATCACTTTCTTATTCTCAAACTAGGTTTTCTGAGTAAATGTGCTGACTTTTCTCTTTGTAATATATATTTTTGTCTCCCAGCAAGTGAAATATCCTACTGTTTTGGATATATATGACCATTGCTCTGATAGTCTGAAAGCAAAACTTGATGCCACTCGAGGGGTAAAACTCTACCTTGGTTTCTATAATTCAATTTTGTGTTGCATCTATATCACAACCCTTAATCCATCGCTAATTGTATCTTCGTGCTTCGATTGAGCTTATCACTAAATCTGTTTCTAACTGAATTAGTGCATTTCATTACAGACTCCTGCTGAGTCATCCAGCATGCAAACCAATGAAGGTTATTTGTTTATTTTTGCTCATCTAATACGGTTATTTACTTGGTAAACGAACATGTAACTATGATTTTTATCTGACATTAATTCGTATAAATTCTTCTACAGCAAACCAGGAATTAACAGGCCGATATGAGTTATTTTGCATATTGGAACACAATGATCATTTTTCTTGTGGTCACTATGTCGCCTGGATTAAACAAGACAGTGGTACGTCTAATTAAGCTTATGGTTTAAACAGTAAATGAGCTTATCTTGCTGTTATTGTGACTGATATTGTACTGCTTATAAGGGAACTGGCTCTTATACAATGATGCGCTGGTAAAGTCGTGTCAGGAATCTGAAGCTTTAAATTTTGCTAGTGGGTTATTTACCAAATATATTTTCGATTGTATCAGAAATCATTGTGATGGATTTTTGTGTTCTAACAGTGGAGGGTAGAAGTAGGATAGCATACATGTGTTTCTATAGAGGCCAGATTGTCTAAAACAAAGGAAGGATTGATTAAGATATCAAAGGTAAGATTACTTTTATCTGTATGTCCCTTTTTTCTAGTCGCATAATAATTACAACTAATGAACTCAGCTTCCTAGTGCTACATTAAACCCCTGCTTGCTCGTGCAATTGTGCCTTTTTCCTAAATATGAAAATGAACTGAGAAAAAAATTAGAGTATGAGATTAAATGTTGGATGGTTAACAGCTTTGCTAACAGTTGTTATAAAATGTCAAAAAAAATAATAGCCCCGTAATGATTAGGCATTTACGAGTTAGTTCCTTGCCTCTTTTGCATTTGAGTGTGGACAAGTTCTGGTGTACCCATTAGCCATTTCAGCATGTTACAATGCTTGGAAATTTGTCAGTAAAACATGAGTACTACAAACATGCTAGATTTTACGAAACAAAATCGATAGGCAGTACTCTAGATTGTTCGTACCGTCTCAGTCTGTTTCCTGTGTCAATTTCCTTAAACATGCCGTTTCCTACAATATATTTATCTGACCCAATGTTGTTCTCGCAGGATACTTTGTGAATGTAAATCTTGCAAGGAAAGGTTGATGACTCTGAATGAGTGGGAGAAACATACTGACTCAAGAGCTCTCAGGAACCACTCATTACTCTGGTATGCCGTGACTTTGCCAACTCTGAGTTCGTAGCTCAAACTGATCAAGTTCATATGCACATTTCCGATTTTTATCGAATGGCATGAAGAGCTGACTCAATGGTTTCTTCCATCTTTGTCCCTGTAGCTGGATGATGTTCCCTGTGGAAATGCTAAGTCAACTCCAGGCATTAACAAAGAAGAGCTGCTAAAATTGCAAGGTATATTTCTTATTCTCAAACTAGGTTTTCTGAGTAAATGTGCTGACTTTTCTCTTTGTAATATATATTTTTGTCTCCCAGCAAGTGAAATATCCTACTGTTTTGGATATATATGACCATTGCTCTGATAGTCTCAAAGCAAAACTTGATGCCACTCGAGGGGTAAAACTCTACTTTGGTTTCTATAATTCAATTTTGTGTTGCATCTATATCACAACCCTTAATCCATCGCTATTTGTATCTTCGTGCTTCGATTGAGCTTATCACTAAATCTGTTTCTAACTGAATTAGTGCATTTCATTACAGACTCCTGCTGAGTCATCCAGCATGCAAACCAATGAAGGTTATTTGTTTATTTTTGCTCATCTAATACGGTTATTTACTTGGTAAACGAACATGTAACTATGATTTTTATCTGACATTAATTCGTATAAATTCTTCTACAGCAAACCAGGAATTAACAGGCCGATATGAGTTATTTTGCATATTGGAACACAATGATCATTTTTCTTGTGGTCACTATGTCGCCTGGATTAAACAAGACAGTGGTACGTCTAATTAAGCTTATGGTTTAAACAGTAAATGAGCTTATCTTGCTGTTATTGTGACTGATATTGTACTGCTTATAAGGGAACTGGCTCTTATACAATGATGCGCTGGTAAAGTCGTGTCAGGAATCTGAAGCTTTAAATTTTGCTAGTGGGTTATTTACCAAATATATTTTCGATTGTATCAGAAATCATTGTGATGGATTTTTGTGTTCTAACAGTGGAGGGTAGAAGTAGGATAGCATACATGTGTTTCTATAGAGGCCAGATTGTCTAAAACAAAGGAAGGATTGATTAAGATATCAAAGGTAAGATTACTTTTATCTGTATGTCCCTTTTTTCTAGTCGCATAATAATTACAACTAATGAACTCAGCTTCCTAGTGCTACATTAAACCCCTGCTTGCTCGTGCAATTGTGCCTTTTTCCTAAATATGAAAATGAACTGAGAAAAAAATTAGAGTATGAGATTAAATGTTGGATGGTTAACAGCTTTGCTAACAGTTGTTATAAAATGTCAAAAAAAATAATAGCCCCGTAATGATTAGGCATTTACGAGTTAGTTCCTTGCCTCTTTTGCATTTGAGTGTGGACAAGTTCTGGTGTACCCATTAGCCATTTCAGCATGTTACAATGCTTGGAAATTTGTCAGTAAAACATGAGTACTACAAACATGCTAGATTTTACGAAACAAAATCGATAGGCAGTACTCTAGATTGTTCGTACCGTCTCAGTCTGTTTCCTGTGTCAATTTCCTTAAACATGCCGTTTCCTACAATATATTTATCTGACCCAATGTTGTTCTCGCAGGATACTTTGTGAATGTAAATCTTGCAAGGAAAGGTTGATGACTCTGAATGAGTGGGAGAAACATACTGACTCAAGAGCTCTCAGGAACCACTCATTACTCTGGTATGCCGTGACTTTGCCAACTCTGAGTTCGTAGCTCAAACTGATCAAGTTCATATGCACATTTCCGATTTTTATCGAATGGCATGAAGAGCTGACTCAATGGTTTCTTCCATCTTTGTCCCTGTAGCTGGATGATGTTCCCTGTGGAAATGCTAAGTCAACTCCAGGCATTAACAAAGAAGAGCTGCTAAAATTGCAAGGTATATGTTCTTGTGTTTGTGTTGGACTGTGTAATTGGTTGTTGCTAACACGACTCATGCAAATACGAAATTAATTATATTGATGTCTGGCTGCCTGCAGCAAACTCTTACAGTCCAGTCTATGCTAAATGGACAACTGAACGTTGCGCTGTTTGTCGATGGGTTGAGGATTGGGACTACAATAAAATAATCATATGCAACAGGTATTTCTTCTTGTTTCTAAGGCTTTTTTGAGCACCCTAAGGCCACCTCTATGTAGATTCTAAATGGTAGCTGACGAAGTTTCTGTTCCAAAATCCCTGTGTTCAGAAGCCAAATAGCTGTCCACCAAGAGTGCTACGGAGCAACTGTTGTTCAAGATCTTACAACATGGGTTTGCTGATCATGCGAATTTCCTCAACAAAAACGAGAGTGCTGCCTATGTCCAGTCAAAGGTATTTTCCTTTTGATGTAAAGGCGGCACAAGTTTTTTTTTTCCTCTGCAGTTTCATCAGCCAATAGAACCATTGAATGATATTCAGTATCATTGCTGATGCTTTCCATTGGCCCTCACACCATGCTTGAATTGTTTGTACCTTTTATTTGATAGAATTCTACTGGTACTTGATGCATGAATACATTTAACTGGTCCTGTTTCTCATATTGTTTTATGCAATAACTTGTACCGCCTTTTTGCAATGCAACAGGTGGTGCTCTCAAGCCAATAGATGTTGACCAACTGTGGGTTCATGTTACATGTGCCTGGTTTCAACCTAAAGTCTCGTTTCCTGTTGAAGCGACAATGGAGCCTGCTATGGGCATATTGAGCATCCCTGTAGAGTACTATAAGAAGGTTAATTTTTTGTGTTGATATTTTCAGGATTTCTATTTGTTCTGCTTATTTGTTCAAATTTCACCTAATCTTTGTTAACATTGTGTTTTATGTTTACTCCAGACATGTGTTACATGCAAGCAGATGCATGGTGCCTGCACCCAGTGATGGAAATGTTCTACTTAATACCATGCAATGTGTGCAGAAAGAGCGGGATATCGCATGGAGGTAGACTTGCTTCTGTAACGTTTTATAGTGGACATTTATTATGGTAGTTTTGTTTGATTTTTATTAATTCAGCCTGCTCAAATATTATTAAATGACAACAAAGTTTGTATTTGCACCTGTATCTTTCACCTAGGCTTACTCGGCTGATATTACTAATTCTTAACATAGATTTTTCTATTTAGTTTTGTGTTTTAGCTTCATCATGTAGTAATTAACTTCTTTTTCCGTTTCATTTGTATTATCGCTCAAAATGTTCATTGCAGCTATCACCAACTATGATGTAACGTGCTTTCCGTCAAGCATAACTAGTCACAATAGCTTAACTCAAAAAAAAAAAAGAGGCGCATTAGCTTATAATCCATCTCTTTGTTGTGATATATTTACTGGATATAATTGTTTGTTCCATGTCTTCTGATGAACTGTTTTTGAAGTGTTATATTTTTCTGTGATTGTAGTTGCAATACTCTGAAAAAAATGGCAGACAAGTGAGAAAATGGTTTCCTACTGTTCTTTTCACAGGTATTCCTTTTCTCCTGTTCTGTTGTCTTTTTCGTTAAACTGCATCAGTTCAAGTAATAATTTATTTTTTCTCAAGAATAATTATAAAGTAGACCAGGACCCTTATTGGTTATATCAAAAGCTATTTTGGTGTCAGCCTCAAATTATAGTAACATATAGGTAAAATAAATGAAAATTAGGTCGTGAAGCCCACATTATTTTGGGATGAAGTTCATTTCTCTTTGGGAAAATTCTTATCAATCACTGAAAAAAGTTGAGGTTCCTTATTAGCCATTGAAATTTTCGAGTTTCCTTATCAGCCATTGATGTAAACTTCTGTTCCTTAATCACCACTACCGTCCATTTCATGACTTAACGGTGTTGAATGGAATTAGAAAAGACTAAGTTGCCCCTAGGAGTAAAATGTTGCCAAAATTTCCGTATCAACCATTTGTAGATTCTTTTTTTTGGGGGTGGAAAAATCTTCTCTTGGGTTTAGCACAACTTGGACAACATGAATGCATGTACATTTTTTAGCGAACAATAAACAGATGACATATCAATCAATATGGCAACAATATTATTTTGAGTATGTCGACAACATAAGCAAGAACATGACCGGCATGCCATATTAATGTGAATGCAAAACATAAAATAAAATTCTATACAAGCTATATATATGTGGCAATTGGTAGATTAAATGCCCACCAGGTATATTTCTTGTGTATAAGCTCTAAGCTGCAGAAGAGTTGTTGCCTGCATACTTGTACTGTTCTACATCATGTCTCCATTTGATGAATATCAATGATTTGCTATACAAGATTGAAAAATGGATATATTTGACAGCACATTTTTGAATTCTCTAGGTAACTAACAATATTGGCTACCCATTTCTAAACACTTGGCAGATGATTTTAACACGATATTTTCTTGCATATTTATTAGTTGTACATGTTCACTTTGCACTAATAAGTGAGTATATATAACCAATTGCGTTTTCAACATCCATTTTCAGATTTTGCGATTTCACCGTCCGTTTTTCAATCTGAACAACACTTTTATCATCAGTCCGTTAGGAGGCTCTAACGGTGTTAAGTTGCTTGCGCAAAGACAAAAATATCCTTTTGCGTTTTTACCATTGTTTTGATCTGAATTGTCTGAATGAACCACAAATTTGACATGAGACATTTGAATACATTGTAATTTCGAAAACTGGACAGAATTTGATATGAACTAAGGAAGTGTTTGGTTCAATTTCTGTATCGCAAACGCAATGGGAATGGAAAAACGGTGGTAACATAAACGGTTTGAGCTAATACCGACTTTGTTTGGTTAATCTCTCATAACAGTAAGGGAATGAGCTAGTGCGCTACAGTCTGTTAGTGTAAAGAAACTAAAAATTCTGAAAGAACGGGGAAAGAAACTCGATAGTTCCTACTGATTTTGCACAAAGGTTCATGATGTCATAACCAAAAGCAAAGAGACCATCAAGAGTCTCAAATGAATGTCACCAATTTCAAATCGTACGTGCATGAACCTCGAACGAACAGAGCAGCAGAACAATCTGAGGATGAAATCACGAGCTAGCACCGAGAATGACAAAGAGGCAGACCTGGCCTGCCTCTCGCCAAACCTTAAGCCATGGGGATGCAAGCTTGGCGAGGCTGCGGTCTCGATCCGGAGGAGCGCGTTGGCGAGGTCCCCCAGGCCGGCGCCCTAGCAGTCCCCTCCACCTCCTCTCTCGCGCGACTGCCTCTTGCGTCTGCCTCCTGCTCCTGCTCCCGCCTGGCCCGCCCCGTCCGCCTACCTCCTAGCGGTCCCTCTCCCCTCGAAGGCTGGAACAGAGACGAAGAAGAAGAACAGAGGGGATCGAGATTCGAGAGAAAGGATGAAAGGAAGGGTAGAAGAGTCCGATTTTTTTTTCTCAATCGGTTTTCTTTTTTTTTAATTCGTTAAATCGGGTCTCCCAGACGCCGGTGGGTTTGGATGGCTAACGGCTCCTTCGTAAACAAAAACGATGGTGAAAATGCAAAATTTAAAATCTGATGGTAAAAACGCAATTGGACTTCAAACCGATGGTTAAAACACCATTGTCCCAATACATAATGACTGATGAAATTTGTACCAGGTTATTGAATATCGCGGGGAACAAGTTAGGCACAGTGTTGCTGATTTGAGGGAAGCACGTTACCATAGAGAGAAAAAGGATTGTTATGTGAGTTATCATTTACTGCACTTACCTTCTGTAAAGCTCTAGTTTCCCACTTTTAACTTGTAAGGTTTTAAGTGATGGTAACTTATCACATTTTAGTAAGGATTTTGATT
>LAPY01006565.1:5881-17980 GCA_000970635.1 Eragrostis tef
CGCGGGGACCGCGCCGCCGTTGTCGGTGCGCAACACCCGAAGCTTGTGGCCGCACTCCTTCTCCGCGGCGGCCTGAACGTGCTTGATGGCGTCTGCAGCTGCCGCCTTCGTCGCGAGAAGGACGGCCCACATGTACCTTGAGGCATCGTCGACCAGTAGTAGGAAGAAGCGCCGGCCGCCCGGAGTCGCTGGCGTGACTGGGCCGCACAGGTCGCCGTGCACGAGCTCGAGCTGCTTCTGCGCGCGGTACTTGGCCTGGTGGGGGAAGGGGCGCCGCTTGAGCTTGGTCATCACGCAGGTGTCGCACAGTTGCTCGACGTGGTCGATCTGCGGCATCCCGCGCACCATCTCGCCGCGCCCGAGCTTCTTGAGCGCCTCAAAGTGGAGGTGGCCATAGCTCTCATGCCACCGCCACGCAACATCATCCCGGCGAGCGGCGAGACAGAGGGGTTGCGCCACCTGCAGGTGCAGCACGTACAGCCGGTTCCTTCCACGGCTCACCTTGGCGAGAAGCCTGCCGCGGCGGTCCCAGATCTGGAGCACACCGCGGTCAATCTCCACCTTTGAGCCATCCTCGTCGAGCTGGCCGAGGCTGATGATGGAGTTGCGGAGCGCCGGGATGTAGTAGACGCCTTGGAGCAGCCTGTGCTCGCCGGTTTTTGCCTCGAAGACGACGGAGCCGACGCCACAGATCTCCACGGCGGACTCGTCGCCGAATTTGACGGAGCCCCGGATGTCGCGGTCCAGGTCGGCGAAGTACTTGAGCCGCTCGGTCATGTGGTGCGTGGCGTCGTTGTCAAGGTACCATCCCTACAGCTTGTCGTCGCCGGAGCCGTCGCCGAGGAAGACGTGCGCGCGCGGCTCGTCGATGTGGAGCAGAGATGTGAGCGGCATGGCGGAGCGCGGCGGGGAAGGGGAAAAATTCACGCCTTCCCCTGTTCCTCCGATGGGCCGGAGCTTTGGGCTCGCATGGGCCAAGAACAGTGCGGGCTCCTCATCCTCTTCTGCTTGGGCCAGGTGGGCCGCTCCGGGCCGCTTGGACTGCCGGCAATCCTTGGCCCAGTGGCCGTAGCGGCCGCGGTTCAAGCAGCAGTTGTCGCGGGTCGCCTTGCGCTCCCCCGCGCCGGCGCCGCCGCGTTCACCGCCGCCCTTGTCGCCGTTCACGCCGCCAGTCTTGCTTCTGGGCGGTCGTCGGCAGCGTTCCTTGGGCCGGGCGGAGCTCGAGCCCTCCTTGTTCTTCTGGCAGGCGAGCCACTGCTCCTTGGTGTAGAGCAGCTTTGCGCCGATGCTTTGCCATACAATTCCTGTCAAGCTTGGCTGTGCTCCTGCAGAAGTGTTTCCTTGACATTCTCTTGATCTGCAAACAATGAACAAGGCAGTTGAGAATGGAAAAAAGATATTCAACAATATGTAAAAACTGAATGTAACAATCTTAAAGGCATTACCTGCCAAGTTCTACCATCAGGCAACTGAGATGTATGTATCCTCCACTTGCATTTTCTTGCTTTGCAATAACCTCTGTACCTAGTTGATTCATTATAGTGAGATACAATTTCAATCTCATTAAGAATAGCATGTTGTCTAATAGCCTTTAGGAAGGTGTCCCGATCCTCAAATTTAACACCCACAGCAATCTTAGGATTTTCTAGGTCTGTTGCAGTGACAAGAACATGGTCTCCACATGTATCATCTACTGCACAGTCATCTTGATCCTCCTCATCAGAGTCAGGGATGTAGTCAGAGTCACTTTCAACATCTGAAACCAAGTCTTGGTATGTTTTCTGCTCATCATCTGCACCAATGTACTCCTCTTCGTCATGCTCACCCCATGCATCAGCAGCAGCAACAGCAAGAGCATCAGGTTGAGCAGCAGCTTCTTCAGGGTTAGCATCAGAACCAGCAACATCGGGTTGAGCAGCAGCTTCTTGAGGGTTAGCATCAGGAGCAGCGGCATCAGGTTGAATTTCAGGGGCATAAGCAGCGTCGTCGGGATCAGAGATGACATCTGCGCTCAATGCTAACGCACCAAGGTTAACTACTGCACTGTCTACCTGAGATTGCTGAGTTGCAATGACTGGGTCAACTACTACACTTTCTAGCTGGGAATGGTGACTTGCATTGAGAGGCTCATCAATAACAGAAGCAGTTAGCGGGAGCTTTCTAATATCCCAGTACATGGCAAAAGCATCAAGCAAAATAGAATCATTGTCAACTGTTTTGTACCTAGATTCGTTCTTGTCCCAAAAAATTACTGTCAGCGCCTGCCCCTTATCTAACTTAACCTCGGCACACAAATCAGCAAACAAATCCATCCAACAAATCGTGTCCCTGTCCCGAATCCAGTTGACATCTTTGCTAACATGGAACTCGTACTTATCCTTCTCCCAGTACGAACCAATGCGAATCGAAATTCGGCAAGCAGAGCTACTGTCCATTCTAACGGAACACAACCAAGCAAAAAACAAGAACAGTTAAATCGTTGGGGAACAGCAAGACAACCAGCAACCAATCAGACGAACCAAGCCAAAGAGAAAGACAGAAACATTCATACCCATCGGGAACCCATCCTAGATTTAGCTCCTTGCGCGGTGAACCCAAGCTCGTCAGCCGCCTGCCGCCCGTGCCCCCTTTCCCAACCATTGGACCCGCTTCAATGGTTCATTCAAGGCTTCGATTTCAACCCAACAAATGGGGAAGAAGCCGTTGGAGAGGAAGAAGATGTTGGGACAGAGAGCGGCGGCGACGGGGATTCAGCTAGGGTTCTTCTCCCTCTCCACTGCTGGTTCCCTCGAACGGGTCCGCCTCGACCATGCTAAGTTTCAGGCCCAGGGGCAGCCGTCGTCATTTTGGAAAAATTCTCTCACCTGTCCTAGCCAAAAATAGTATTTTAGTGGGCGCGGTGTGTTCCAGACAATAGCCACAATTTCGTAGTGTGTTCCAGACGAATTCGACATTGGCGGTGTGTTACAGCTAATTCCACGATTTCTCAGTGTGTTGTAGACAAATTTGCCAATATACTTTGGCAGACAAATCCTTATGGAATGATGCATATATGTGTTGTTGGGTTTTGGGATGATCCCTAGCATTTGGCCACGAATCCGTCGCCATCGAAGCCGAGCAAAGATAACAAGCGCGCGGCGAGAAGACCGGACGAGACAGGATGTTTAATCAGCCAAAAGATGCTGCCCCTCGCGGTCACTGTCCGCATGGTAAGCTGGATGAGTAGGCACACAAACACACAATGTTTTGCGTCACCCACTTCCTTTTTGTTGCCCTTATGGAAAACCAAGAGAAAACAACTGAGAAAAAGCCTCATCTGAATGGAGGTTTCTATTGTCTAACTTTTGTACAACCGGTTAATTTCATCAGTGGCTGTCGACTGTGGTCCGTGGCCTGGGAGGACATATATCCGTGATTCGCTGGTGCGTTGTGCTGGAGCCAAATACGATTCTGGGCCTACGGTCAGCTGCACAGACGCATGACATGGACTTCTTTCGGTGGTAGAACAAAAGTACATTTCAAATTTTCAGAACAAATATCAGCCCGTGCGTACATACAAGCTTGCATGATACGTCCCTTCCTGTCATCTTACATTTGGTCGCTGCTCGAGTCAGCCACAAGGATTTGAGCAGCTCAAATGACCAGACTGGTGCTCCTCTTCAGACTTGAGTACTTCCAACGCTTAGGATTGAAGCCACTTGAACTGTTTAAAGAGTTAATACTCTTATGTTGCGTCACTCTTTTATCGTGTCACAAGACTAAAGTTGAGCTCCCGATGCGTTCCATTACTACCAGACTTCTACGATACTGAAATAATCCTCTGTACTTACATTGTTCTTTTCTTCAATCTATTTTGTTTCTCCATCTGTGCTACTTATAGAGCAGGTTGTCTAGGTTCTTTCCATTATACGTCTTTAGCATTGCCTGAGTCTGGCAGAGCGCACCCATATCCTATTACTAATACTACTATATAATCTGCTCAGGTGCGGCCGTGCGGATGAAACCTTGGCTCAAAAGTACACACAGCTATGATGGTTTCTGCCAAAATAGTTTGGTCATATATAGATGTTTAGTAAGGTACCATCTGCTGGTTATTTAGTCGTCACTGCTTGTAATACAGCTGCGGCCTCAAGAACTACGATCAATATGCACCCAACATGTGGAACAAAAATGTAATTTTTTAGACCAAAGGCCGTAGCCCTGCTTTTTATTGAAAGCAAACTTTGTGTTACTGGGGACTCCAGTTTACATTTTAGTTCAGTTAAGGAAACAAACAGAAGTACCCTCTCTACAGAAATTAAGAAAACAAAGGCAAGCAAGACTATTACAACCCTCAAAAGGGCATCATCATCAGCATTAATTGCTATTACTTTGCTCCTGCTCCATTGTCCTGCCCGGAATTGCCTCCCTAATCTTGCCGATGGCTTGTTCAATATGCAGTTTGTCCTCCGTCCTGTTTAAGATGACCCAGCGCTGCATGAGAGATAAAACACGGTGAACTACAGCACTAGATGCAGACACAATTTTATTTCTAAAGATCCAATCGTTTCTGTTGAGCCACAGTGCCCAACATACTGCTCCTAACAGATAAAACGTGAAGTTGCTACTGCTTTCCCCCTTTCCACACACTTGCATGTGGATCTTGTAGATACTCCTGCACAGTGTTCGGCACACAGTTCCAGTTCAGTCCCTCTCTAATAACGCACCACACATATTTTGCCAGCTCACATTCGAACATTATGTGATTGGCAGTCTCGTTGTCCTCACAAAAGCCACATTTCTCACTCCCTTTCCACTTTTTTATCTTAAGTTGGTCAGCAGACTGTAGCCTGTCTAAGTTAAGTTGCCACAGAAAAATCCTGACTTTCAATGGCAGTTTAGCACTCCATAGTTTCTGCATCTTTGAGTTCACGACCCCAGTGTTTAACCTGAACTTATACAGTGATGATGTAGTAAAGTTGCCATGTTGTTCTAGCTCCCATCGAACAGTATCTGTTGCATCAGTTAATTCAATCTCTGCTACTTCCGAAACTAGCTCTTGCCATTCGTCCCACTCAATTTGTCCAAACTGTCTTCTGAAAGTCAATTGAATTTCCTCCCCTTTCAACACCTTGGACACTGTTTCCAACTGTTGTTGACAAATTTTGTATATATTTTCATACTTAATTTTGAAGGGGCAGGTCCCTCTCCAAACATCTTGCCAAAACCTTGTCTTTTTTCCATTCCCCACTATATGATAGTCCCATAGCACATAGATCTTTAACCTGGTGTAGTCCCTTCCAGAACTGAGATCCATTGTTTGGTGAACTAGAGAAGAAACTCCCTTCACCTAAATTTTTGTTCCTAAGTAGCTTACAGCACATGTCTGTATCACCCCTTTCCAACTTAAAAATCCACTTCGATAAAAGACATTCATTCATGACCTTAGTGTTTGTGAAACCTAATCCCCCATAATCCTTGGGGGTCGCCAAAGTTTCCCATTTAACCATATGATACTTCTTCTTTTGCCCACTGTGCCAGAAAAAATCCCCTCTAACAGAGTTCATTGCTTTGTGGGTTGTATCTGGTAAAAGATAAAAACCCATTGTGTAAATGGGAATTGAGCTCAAACAACTCTCCAGCAGTACTGATTTACCACCAGTCGACAAGTACCCACTCTGCCAAATAGGTAGCCTTTTCTGAAGTTTTATCAGAAGAAAGCTGAGTTCAGCCACACCAATTTTTAGGTTGCTGATAGGTATACCAAGATATTTCATGGGTAATTTACCTATGTTACAGTTAAAAATGTCTGCCACCCTCTTCTCTTCCTGTTTATCAACTCCCACCACGATAACTTCACTCTTATGATAATTTATTTTCATTCCAGACATGTTTTCAAAGCAGTATAATAGAAACTTTGCTTGTCTGATGGTCTCTTCTTCAGCTGCCAAAAAGATTACAGTATCATCAGCATACTGTAGGTGTGTAAGTCCCCCCTCTACCAACTCTGGAACTAGACCTTTGATCAAACCGGCATCTCTTGCTTTCCTGAACATGGTTGCCAAAGTGTCCACCACAATGTTAAATAATATTGGTGACAGAGGATCCCCCTGTCTCAACCCTTTGAAGGTCCTAAAATAGTTTCCAGGTTCACCATTAATGATCACCACCACTCTACCTCCTGTTACCACCATTTTAACCCACTCTATCCATTTGTCAGGGAAATTTTTCTTTCTCAACACCTCAACCAAGAAATCCCAGTTAACTCTGTCATATGCTTTTTCAAAATCCAACTTCAAAATAATCCCCGCTCTTTTTGTTCTCTTGAGTTCATGTAGAGTCTCGTGTAAGATTACCACCCCCTCTAGAATATTACGGCCAGGAATAAAAGCGGTTTGTGTCTCACTTATCACAGAATCTGCCACCTTTGTAATTCTGAGTGTCATTACTTTTGTTATCCACTTGAAGTCCACCTGAGACAGACAGATTGGCCTGTACTGTTTTATAGAGTTTGCCTCTTTCACTTTGGGTATGAGTGTTATCAGGCCATAGTTCATCCTTCTAGTATTCAGTGACCCCTCATAGAACTTATGAAACATCTCAATAATGGTGTCTTTTATCTGCAACCAAAAAGTCTTATAGAAAACAACAGGAAAGCCATCAGGCCCTGGTGCAGAGTTTGTCTTCATCTCATTCAGTGCATGTTCAATCTCTTCCGTTGTAAATGGGACAATCAGATTTGCAGCTTCCTCATTATTCAAGGATCCAATATCTAACCAGAAATCATCATTTAAAGCCATTGGAATCCTTTGCTCACTGCCAAACAAGCCTTTGTAGTATTGTTCAATGTGTGCTCTTAACTCCTCCTTATCTGTGATGTCCTCCTCTCCATCTTCTAAAGAAAATATAGTGCACTTCCTCTTCCTGCCATTTGCAACCCCATGAAAAAATCCAATATTGGAATCCCCTTTCAAAATCCATGTTTCACCCCCTCTTCTTTGCCATAGAACTTCTTCAAATTTGTATATTTCTTCTAAGTTGCTTTCTAAAGAATATCTTTGTGCCCACTCTTCATCAGTTAAGCCCACACTATCATCTTTAGTATCCAGTTTATTAATCTTCTCAATCAGCTCCTTTTTCCTTCTTTTCATATCACTTTGTAAATTAGCTCCCCACCCTTTGCATAATTTCTTGATATCAATTTTAATCCTCTTCCAATAATCCTGCACATTATGTTCCTCTCTGGTAGGCCATTTTTGCATTACCATATCTTTAAAACCATCTTGTGTAAGCCATGCAGGTTCAAACCTAAACATTCTTTCCATCTTGTGATTTTCAGTACCAGTGTCAAGAAGCAAAGGATTGTGATCTGAGCCCACTCTAGTCAAACTTCTCAATGTAACTAAAGGATAGTGCTGCTCCCATCCATTAGTTACAAACACTCTATCAATATTACTCCGTATAGGATTTTGCTGTTTATTTGTCCAAGTGAACCTGCCACCCCCTCTATGTACCTCTCTTAAAGCCGCATCATTGATAAAGGAATTAAACATATCCATCCAGCCGCAGTGGACGTTTTCAGTTGACTTCTCATGAGAGTATCTGATCATATTGAAATCCCCTCCAATCAAAAGGTGTTTGTCTGACCTAGATATCTTACCATATAATCCTCTAAGAAAACCCACTTTCCTGTCATATTGTACAGGACCATACATACATATAATTTCCCACTCAAAACTATCCTCTCTATTGCTTATTGACACACTCACAAAGTGTTCACCAGAATCCATTTCAGTAGCATCCAGATCTCCTTGTTTCACTCCCACAAGAATACCACCAGAATGCCCTCTTGAGGCAATCCAGTTCCAAGCAAAAGGTTGATCCCCTACCAGAGCCTTCAATTCTGTAATATTGAAGTCTGATTTGATTGTCTCCTGAATGCAAATAATATCAACATTATGTTTCTTGATTAAATCCTTTAACTGTCCTCTTCTACCTTCAGCCCCTAAACCTCGAATGTTCCAGAATAACACTATCATTTAACTTTGATGTCCCCACACCCCCTCTTTTTCTGTACAGTTTTTCTTGGTCTTCTGACTTCATCAATCTCTGAGTCAGAAGGTGATAGAGATTCGTCCCACTCAAATTCTTCAGTAACATTCTCCTTGTCATTATCTGCCCCCTCTATCATCAATTGTTTGCTTGCTTTCTCCTTCTTTGCCCTCTCGATTTCTTCCCTGTTAGCTTTGGCTCTAGCAATCATCGCTTGAGCCTTTTCTTGAACCTGTATAGCACTTATGGTCTCCATTTTTATCTTAAGGTTCTCTCCCAGAGAAAACCCACATATGTTTGCAGTTTGGATTAGGGAGTTAGAATCAACAGAATGTAAGACAGAAAAAGAATTCATACCTTGAATTTCATTTTTCCTTGCTGTAGCCTCCATGGCCTTGGTCATCATGGCTGCTCCATCATGTTTCACCCTCTTACTTTGTTTTGTGATTACTGGCATTGCTCTGCCTTTCCTGACCACTTTAGTGAAATTATCCCCAGTTTCATTTATCACAAAGCTATCCTGCATATGAATTTCAGCACCCTCTTTAGCTTCAGGCATTTCTTTTGCAATGTTCAGTAGATTCTCCATTTTCTTAGCCTTTTCATCAAAAATAGCATCTAATCTGGCCATCTCCATTTTTTCCCTCTCTATCTGACTGATTTGTTCTTCCCCTTCAATTGCCACATTGTGAAAATCTCCAGCTGAATCAGTACCATAATCCAATAGTTCCTCCTCAACAACTTCTTTATCATGTTCCTCATTGTCCTTCCCCCCAACCTGTGATAACATAAACTGCTCATTTTGTTCTTCGTTTATCTCTCCACTCTCCTTATCTTCTTTACTCTCAGATTGATCTACCTCATCATTGGCCTCACCCTGTTTGTCTGTTCCAGTTTGATCATTTTTGTTGTCCTTGCTAACCAGATCCAGGAAACCTGTTGCATGTGTATTTCCAGAGGACCCCTCTTCTTCTTCCCCCTCTGGTTGGTTGGGACTTCCAGATCCAAGTGATAGGATATCCCTCCCCATTGAAATGTACTAGAGTAGACCCTTTGATCATATCTGGGTTTCTACAGAACAGCTTAACTCTGACTGGACTAGGCCCTCTATCAAGAGTTTTTTCATCCACCTCAATGGGGTCTCCTACCAAGCAAGCAATATCTATCACCACTTCTTCCTTCTGAGCAAAAGATGGAAAACCAAAAGCTTTCACCCAAACTGTTTCCAACCTGCTTACAGCATCAGACGACATCTCTGTCGGGACAACTTGAGCCTTGATAGGAGCAGTAAGAAAATCAAAGCTCTTGAATCTGGTTAGCTGGTGTCGATTATCCTCCTCATTAAACACCAACATATACTCATTCTCCTCCCTCTTTTTAATCTTCCACACCTTCTTGCCTCTGAAAACATTCTCCAACTCTTTTTCAATACTGGAAACATCAGCAATACCCTCAAGTATGGTCATAATTCCAATATATTCTTTCTTAGTATTTATTTCATCAACTGGAATCTGGATACTGTAAAATCCCTGACCAGGCAAGCCATAACCACACAATTTAAGCCCTCTCTTTGCTGGACAGACATTAGCTCTATGTCCATCTTTCTTGCAATTGTAACAGTAAGGTGGGTTAGGACAAGAGGCTCTGAAATGTCCATCCTTGTTGCAGTTGAAGCACAGGGTAGTTTCATTAGGACCAGCTCTATATCCTCCTTGTTGATGCTCCTCAAAAGTGTTATGCCTTTTGTAGGGAATATCATTCTTCCTAAGGTCCTGGTCTCTTTTGAGCTTGTTCCGCAGATCATATTCTTCCTGCTCATAATCCCATCTCTCTCTATCTTCACTCCTCCTTTTCAAATTTTGTCTATTGTCCTCTCTGCCTCCAAACGACCCAGAGCCATGATCCTGCCTAATGTAGTCTCCACGGCGACTGTAATCCTCAGATTGGATCCCTCTTTCCCCCTCAAAATCTCTCCTAGGTTGAAACCTCTGGTTATCATAGTTTCCTCTTCCACCCATTCTATTCCCCTCTGCATAAAAATTCTGACCTTCATTGAATCTCCCTCTGTCACCACGCTGGAAACCTTCTTTATGATCTATGCCTGGTCGACCCTCTTGACGGGGTCTCCCACCCCCCTGCTGGAAACCATCACCACCCCCTCTACGATTCATCGTAACCCCCTCTACCACGGAAGCAAAAGTTCTGGAATCCACCGATTGAAGCTTATTCTTGATCAATCTTCTTGCTGAATCGCTGAATCGCCTCACGTCTGATATGGTGGCTGCAAACCCTAACTCTGGTTGTTTCGATCCCTTAGGTATCCACATCCATTTTCTCCTTGGGATATATGAGTGGTTGTAAAAATCCTCTAACCTGGTGCCGTATATGTGGGCCGGCCCATTTTCAGTCTGGCATTCCTTATCTTTCTTCTCCACTTTTTCACTTACATCCTCCACTTTTTCACTTTCATCCTCCAATTTCTTTCCCCTCACACCATCCTTTGGACTGCAAAAGAGGCTGTTCTTAGTTTCCTCCGCGATTTGTTTTCTCCTCTGTTCCCTGTCCCAGTCTGTAATCAGTCGCTGTTGTGATTCTACTGACTTGGAACCCAACCTTGTCACGAACTGCTTCTGTTCACTCTTCAGTTGATCATTATTAGTATCTGCAATTTTGCTATCTGTACTATTGACATTCTCATTGTTGAGACCAACATAATTAGCCTTTTCAATCTCTCTATGAATCTGTTCTATCCAATCTTCCTCAATTTGATATATACTACAACTAAGATCACTCTCATCTATAATCACTCTCTCTCTATTGTTTCTGTACACCTCTTTGAATCTATTTTCAAACACATTATTTACAGGTTCACTTGTTACTGCAGTACACTCAGCCTCTTTCTGAATTTCTTCGAGAATTGCCGCCAGCGTTAATCGTCGACGACGATTAGTGTCTGTACCCTTCTCAGCAACCTGCATAGATGGCGCTGATGGAAATTTCTTCACAAAATCGTGCACAAAACCATCAGAATGTGAATAGGTTCCATCTCGACGCAACTTCTCCCTCTCCAGTTCAATGGCCTCCTTCATCACCGCCCCTCCCATCCAAATGATCGCCCTCAAATCACCACTGAGAACCTACAGATGAAGTAAAATCGGACTTCAATCTCAACTGTAACTTCCACTCTTCTGTTTAATCCCACTCTTGATCTCGATCTCGCCCGCTCCTTCCCAAATCACACCCCTTCGTATCAGAGAGATCTCAACAGCACCCTCTCTAAATCAAATTACTCCGCGAAAACTAGGAGAAAGGAATCTCCTACTCCCCCTCTCTTAATTCCTCGGATTATTTCTTCTAGTTTATGGCTAGATCGATCAGAATCGAGGAGAGCGGGAGTCGACGCTGAAGCAGAGAGAAAGCAGAGAGCGGAACGTGAAAGCTACGCTCACATCACATGACCTTGGTCTATTTCATCACAAAAATGTAATTTTTGCCTTGTGGAAAAAATAAGTCTGACTGTTTTTACAAACTGAGGGAATAATCCCCACTTCCCCAGTATCAGGATCACAAAATTTACATTGTCGCAGATAGCGCTGTCTCACATTTCTACATGGCGCCAGATTTGGTAACGAAGCTGTGTGAGATGTCAGACGTCTTCCCCGCAAAAAAAAAAAATCCTGCAAAAAGAAAGATGTCAGACGCCTGTGATCGACCAACTGAAACTCCTGGAGTAGCAGATGGCACGGCCCTTTTTTACCCCGAGGAATGGAAATTCAGATTTTCAGGCAACATGGCCACACGTGAAAGGGAAAGTGTCTTAGACCATCTCCAAGAGAGCCTATAAACCTCCTTTAAACTAAATTATTGGAGTTTTAGTCAAAAAACCATCTCCAACAGAGCCTCAAAACAACGCCCAACTTATTCATAGCCCCTAAGAGCATCTCTAAGAGAACCTCATAAAATTAGCCCTATAAACTTGTTTTAAGGAGCAACTAAAAAATTATGAGGGTCATTTTTTCATTCCTCTTCCAACAGTTCCTCCCTAAAAGTGGATGAAAGCAATTTTGA
>LAPY01006569.1:3617-15583 GCA_000970635.1 Eragrostis tef
TCCGGTAAGCTGGAGCGATCCATCAAAAAATAACGTCCATGACTCGGACGTCTCGGGCTTAGCCGGTACTTGAGTCTCTGTGTACTCAGCGACGAAATCAGCGAGTGCCTTGGCCTTGATGGCTGTCTGAGGCTTGAAGGAGAGATCATAGGCACTGAGCTCAATCGCCTACTTAGAAATCTTCCCGGTTGACTGCTTGTTTCTGAGTACGTCCCCGACTCCATGTTGCGTCACCATGACGACGGGGTGAGATTGAAAGTAGTGAATCAGCTTGCGCGAAGGCATGAGGAGAGCGTAAACGATCTTCTAAATATGGAAGTACTTGACCTTCGATGCGGAGAGCACCTCACTAACGAAGTAAACGGACCTCTGGACTTTCTCTGTGTGTCCTTCTTCGCGTTCCACCACTAGGACGGCGCTGACGACGTGAGTTGTAACCCTTACATAAAGTAATAGGGTCTCACCATCTTCTGGTGGGACCAGAGTTGGCAGTGTGCTCAGGTACAACTTGAGGTTCTCGAACGCCAGTCTGGCTTCATCGTCCCACACGAACTTGTTGTGCTTCTTCAGCAGCTTGAAGAAGGGTAGCCCGCGCTCGCCGAGTCGTGAGATGAAACGGCTGAGTGCCGCCATGCACCCAGAAAGCTTCTGGATGTCCTTTACACTCTTTGGCGTTCCCATCTTCAGGATTGTCTCCACTTTTTCAGGGTTGGCCTCTATTCTCCGGTTGGTGAGTATGTAGCTGAGTAGTTTCCCCGAAGGTACCCCAAAAACACACTTTTCCAGATTGAGCTTCATGTCATATGCTCGTAGAGCGTCGAAGACGTCCTTGAAGTCGGTGATGAGATCATCGCCTTCTCGAGTCTTGATAACCACATCATCGATGTAGGCCTCAACCTTGCGCCTCCGCAGCTGGTCCTTGAGAGAGCCCTGGATACACCGTTGGTATGTAGCTGCTGCATTCTTCAAGCCAAAAGGCATTGTTAAATAGCAAATAAGCCCCGAAGGGTGTAATAAATGCAGTTTTAATGCAATCATCCACATTAAGTGGGATCTGGTGATAGCCTGAGTAACAATCAAGAAAACTTAATAATTTGCAACCAGCAGTGGAGTCTACAACTTGATCGATCCGAGGTAGCCCGAAAGCATCCTTGGGGCAGAACCTATTGAGTTCGGTGTAATCTACGCACATGCGCCACTCTCCAGACTTTTTCTTTACAAGTACTGGGTTAGCTAACCACTCTGGGTGGAGAACTTCTTTTATAAAGCCAGCTGCTAATAGCTTAGTTAGATCAACTCTAATGGCCTCCTTTTTCTCAGGGGTGAAGCGACACAGGCGCTGACGAATCGGCTTCGCCTTCGGGTCGACGTGAAGAGAGTGCTCAGCCAATCTCCTAGGAACACCTGGCATGTCAGATGGTTTCCACACGAAGATATCACGGTTTTCCTTTAGGAAATTGGTGAGCACGAGTTCCTATTTCGGATCCAGGTCGCCGCCTATGACGGCGGTCTTCGATGCGTCCTCGTGGTTGATGCCGACCTTGTTCGTCTTCGGGCCAGCCTGCAAAGCAGACTTGGCCGCCTTCTTCGCCGGCACAACTCCTGCGTCTTCAAGCTCCTTGGCCGCCGAGTGGATCTGTGCGGCGCCGACTGCAGCTTCCATCAGCTGAACAAGCTCCAAGCACTCGGATTCCAGTGCTAGGCACTGCTTGACGTCTGCCCGGAGTGAGATGACTCCACTGGGCGGTGGCATCTTGAGCACCATGTAGATATAGTGCGGTATGACCATGAACTTGGCGAGGGCAGGTCTTCCCATGATGGCGTTGTATGCCGAGTCGAAATTGGCTACCTGGAATGTGATAAACTCCTTACGGTAGTTCCCGGGCTCTCCAAATATCACCGGCAGAGTGATCTCTCCGAGTGGTAGGGACGAAGAGCCCGGTATGACGCCGTGAAACGGAGTGTAGCTGGGCTGAATCGCAGATCTAGAAACTTCCATGTCATCCAAGGTCTTGACAAAGAGGATATCGAGACCGCTGCCCCCATCAATCATCACCTTGGAGAGTCGAGTGCCGTCAACGATTGGAGATAGTATCAATGGATACCTCCCTGGTCGGGGAATATGATCAGGGTGATCTCTGCGGTCAAAGGTTATAGGAACCTCGGACCATTTGAGGTACTGGGGAGCTTCTCTGACCATATTAACCTCTCTGAAGGTTAGCTTCTACTTCCTCTTCAACTCGTATACCTCCGGGCCACCGAAGATGGTCAAAGTCATACGGGGTGTTGGTACCTGCCGTCCTTGTCGCAGTCGTCATCTCCCCTCTTCTTCTTCTGATCGTCGTGGCTCTTGCCCTTGCTGTAGCTGATCAGGGCCTGGAACTTGTAGCAGTATGGCAGCTTGTGCGGCTTGGTCGTGTCGGGGTGATAGTGGCATGGCTTGTCGAGCATCTCTTCATACTCGTCGGTCTTGTGGGGTCGCCTCGGCCGACTATTCTCGGTAGCTGCTACTAGAGCGTCGTTCTTGCGCTTGCGGTCCCATGGTTTTGAGGACTCGGGTTCGTCCCTCCGACTCTCGCGACGCTCTTGACGGCGCTGGTAACCTTCTTTGGCATTCTCCGTCCAGTAGTCTCCACCTCTGGCGTAGCTGTTGGCGATGCTCAGCATGTGCGCAGCCAAGGACGAGCGTTTGCGGCTGAGTTTTTCCACAAGCTCTCTCCGAGTACAGCCTTCCTTTAGGGTCTTGATGACTTCGTAGTCGGAGATGTCGGGGATCTCATTCCTCTTTCGGGTGAAGCGCTGGATGTAGTCACGCAGATTCTCCCCCTCTCGTTGTTTAACCCGATGTAAATCATACTCGGTTGGCAAGCGGTCAGCAATAGCCTGAAACCGTCCAATGAACTGGTCGCCCCTTCCCAAGAGTGAAAACTGTTGGAAGGGAGGTTAGTCAGCCACCTCCTGATGGAATCAGAGAGGACTACGGGTAGGTAGTTTGCAAGCACGCTGTCGTCGCCTCCCGCAGCGTATACTGCCGTTGAGTACATGTTCAGCCACTCTTCCGGATCGGTGGTTCCGTTGTACTTCTCGATGCCGATTGGTTTGAAATTCTTGGGCCAAGGGCCCGTGAGAGGGAGATCTCCAGACAGGCACCGCAGCCCCCTGAATCGGCTGGAGCGACCCGTGTGGTAATCCGAGTCGGACGACGTTTGGCGATCCTCTCGACAATGCCGTTGGTGTCGTTCTTCGCGGTGTGGTCTCCTTTCTCGGTCGTCACGAGGACGCCGGTCATTCTCCCTCTGCCGGCGCTCCTCCCGATGACGTCCTTCATCGCTACGCTGGTTCTGATGGCGAGGGTTCCGATCTCCATCTTCTTCATCTGACGACCGGCCTTCTCCCCAAGGGAAGGTTAGGCGTTCATGCACTGGTCGCCGGTGTGGCGAGCGCTGTCGGTCATCTCTGTTCTGCGGCCAAGTCGGCTGACCGAGTCGGTCCAGGGCACTCGGGCGCCTCCTTTGACGCCTGTCTTCGTGTCCCGCTCGTTGTTCCTCTTCTTCTTCTTCCGATTCTTCTGACAAGTCTTGTGAGACAGTCTTCCCTGGTGAACGGGACTGCCTGTTCCTGGAGGGGTGATCGGAGGCTTGTCTCGCAGGAGATCCGACTGGCGCGGGTGCGCTGAGGAGGAGTGCAGTTGCTTGTTGTGCGGCAGCGGCCGTCAAGGCTTTGGCCTTCTTGATCATCGGGGTTAAAGCGGGGTCGGCCTGGTTGGCCGCTACCACTGCCTCCATCTGTTCCAGGAGGGTGGTGACGCCGAGTGCATTGTCTTGCGGGGTGGTGAAGACTTGGTGTTCCCCACACTCTTGCGTCAAATTGCGGTAGAGTGGGGTCTCTACAGCCCCCGCAGTATTGCGTACTTCGCCGGCTGCAGCGGGCGGAGTGCCACTTGCTACAGCTCTGGTGGCTAGCGCAGCGGCCGCGTTGCTGGCGCTGCCCACTTCTGCCATGAAGCACTCGGCTGCGGCTATACCGGCGATCGAAGTGCTCTCCCAAGTCAGCGTGCGAAGCGCAGGCCCGACGGGGTAATCTCCGAGTAGATCAGCGCCGTGAAGCCTAAGCCACCCGGGTGATGGATCTATGGCGTTGCTGAAGATCATAGCTTGCAGGCTCCCAAAGGTTGCCGCGCTGTTACGTAGCCCGAACGAGAACTGAAGTGAGCCTCGAGTCACACTCAATTCAGCAAATCCAATCTTGGGGTGGAGGTCACCGAAGAAGGCCGAGTGGTTAGGGAGCCCTATCGGAAACCGACGAGGGCCTCGAGCTAAACTCGGTGGCGTAGATGCGATCTGAGCTGCCTCTGTGTCCTGCTTGGTCCTGGCAATTTCTGGATCTGGGTCTGGCCCCGAAGATGCCGGACGACTGGGGTTTGAAACCGCCGAGTCGATCGGCTGCAGCCTGAACGGGAACTGAAGTGGGCCTCGAGTCACGCTCGGTTCAGCAGATCCAATCTTAGGTTGGAGGTCACCGAAGACGGCCGAGTGGTTAGGGAGCCCTATCAGAAACCGACAAGGGCCTCGAGCTAAACTCCGTGACGCAGATCGGATCTGAGCCGCCTCCGTGTCCTGCTTGGTCCCGGCGGGTTTCCAGATCTGAGTTTGGCCGAGAAGATGCCGGACGACTGGGGTTTGAAACCGCCGAGTCGACCGACTGAAGTTTGCCGTCGAAGTCGGCGACGAAGTCAAAGCTCCCCAAGGAGATCTGGTCGCCGACGGTGAACTTGTTGACGAAGTTGTTGGCCATCGAGTTCGACGAGGTGGATCCCGAAGCTTCCCCTTCCTGGCGCGCCACTGTCGAGGTTTTATGCCTCGATAGTTATTTGTGTGGTTGCTTAAGGATCAAGAACACGATGGTACACCAGACGCCAAGGTTTATCCTGTTTCGGGCCGCGAGATGCGTAACACCCTACGTCCAGCATTGGTATGGTATTATGCGAGAGAGTTTTCTGTAGGATCCCTAGCCGCCTTATATATCCAGAGGTCTAGGGTTACATGAGGTCTAACCTAGTCGATTACATCATAACTTACCTTGTAATACAAGTCCGACTAGGATTATTGTGGGCCGAGTGATCCAACCAACCTCGAGTCTGGTGGGCCACCCAGGCCTGATTGAAGCTGCCCGACTACCTATATCTGAAGTACTCGGCCTTGTTGAACCTTGAGGATACTCGGGTGCTCATTCCTTCGACAAATGGCGTCGACATGTCGGAGAAGCTCGGGGTCTATGGCGACCCCGTTGCAAGCCATAGCCAAGGAGCTTGTGTGATGATGCCACGCCGGATCAAATATATATTGGAGTTGTACGTATCTGCTGCTTAATTTTATATATTGTTTTTCTAATTTCTCGACGCATATGTGTAGATATGATATTTACCACATGGGAACCTGCTGCCGGATTTCAATTAGTTCAACTAGCTAGGTTCTTTTATGGAAGAATTTCCCCTTGTATATTTCGATTAGTTCTGTCAACTTAACTATATCCAAGTGGCTGATGTGAAGCTCCACATGGCATGCCTACTCAGCGGTAGAAATTATCTTGTCATTAGTGCATATGTTTCCTTGGGATGTTGATTTGCATAAAGTTCTTGTGTACGCCTTTGTATCTTCTCATTGTATCTGCCCTTCGATGAAGCCGACAAGGCCCAGTGACGATCCAAGAGAAGATACTTCAACAGCAGGCGAGTCCAACGAAGCCTTACGCTACCATTTCGAAAGGGTTGAATTATCTGAGGTTTAGACAGCAATACCTGCCGTTACCAATGTTGTCTATATGACACTTCATATAATGAAACTAAAGACCCCACTGGGTCTAGCTCTAACAGTTAAGCACGAAAGGACAGTTTGTTAGGCAGTCATTTGTAAGAAGATGGGACAAGGTGGCCCGCCCATTTGGTAGGTTGTTAAGTCTGTAACAATAATGGAGAATGTCCATCGATGGCTAGTTCCAGTTATTGTACCATGCATGCCACAGGCAGTTGGCACGAATCACACAACTGAGCACGAGACAAGGCAAAATAGTCCCATATAGAGGAATGACAGAGCACCATCAATGGCTAACCGTAAGTGTGTCTCACATGGAGGCATCTCAATGAGCATTGACAAGTTTCCCTCCGTCATATTATAGTTGGCATACTAGCCTTGGGCACGGAGATTAAGAAAGAAATGAATAAAATACGCAGGAAACAAGAAGAAGAGAGATAGAGAGATAGAGGTGTGTTAAGAAGAGAGAAAGGTGTATCGGGAAGTGAGAATGCTATGTATGTTGGAAAAACTTGATATGGCTAGAATGTCAAGCATTCCGGGACAGAAAAAGTATTTCAATATTAATTTTTTTTATTAATTTCTTGTTTACGGAACATCTGGTTCGTACTTGCTTCAGGTGGGTGCGGCGAAGATGAAAGATAGCACACCGGACGACCGCTACTGCTGGAACCGGCCGGAGGACTGACATGGTGTACCCTCGCCCAACCTTCCAGCTCTTCTCCGCCCCCGACCTGGCCGCGGGCTTTGTCGTATTTCGTGATGACACCAGCTACTCAAAGATTCCAGCGCACGGCGCAACCACCATGTACAAGTTCGCGCGCAGGGCCAATGCCCGCGGCCTTCTGGGACGAGTACATGTGGAGCGCGGCGTGGATGTACTACGCACCTCAGCTTCGCCACCGACCCGCGGCTGCCTGCAACATCATCGACCTCTCCGTGTTCACTTCAGCTGGGAGAACAAGCTAGCTCTCCGGCGGCCGGCGCCCAGCTGCTGCTGTCGCGGACAACACGTACCGGCGTCAACATGTGCTCGTACGTACTTCGCCGGCGGCGACTTCAGCTTCACCATGGGCGGGATGGCGATGTTCAAGTTTGACCGACCGAGTCAGGGGCCAGCCGCTGCAGTACGTACGTTGTCACCAACTCATTCCTCGCCGCGCTCTACGCCGACTACTTGGAGGCTGCCAACGTCACAGGCTGCTACATCCGGTGCAAAATACCCTCGGCCCCCATTTGGTAGGTTGTTAAGTCTGTAACAATAATGGAGAATGTCCATCGATGGCTAGTTCCAGTTATTGTACCATGCATGCCACAGGCAGTTGGCACGAATCACACAACTGAGCACGAGACAAGGCAAAATAGTCCCATATAGAGGAATGACAGAGCACCATCAATGGCTAACCGTAAGTGTGTCTCACATGGAGGCATCTCAATGAGCATTGACAAGTTTCCCTCCGTCATATTATAGTTGGCATACTAGCCTTGGGCACGGAGATTAAGAAAGAAATGAATAAAATACGCAGGAAACAAGAAGAAGAGAGATAGAGAGATAGAGGTGTGTTAAGAAGAGAGAAAGGTGTATCGGGAAGTGAGAATGCTATGTATGTTGGAAAAACTTGATATGGCTAGAATGTCAAGCATTCCGGGACAGAAAAAGTATTTCAATATTAATTTTTTTTATTAATTTCTTGTTTACGGAACATCTGGTTCGTACTTGCTTCAGGTGGGTGCGGCGAAGATGAAAGATAGCACACCGGACGACCGCTACTGCTGGAACCGGCCGGAGGACTGACATGGTGTACCCTCGCCCAACCTTCCAGCTCTTCTCCGCCCCCGACCTGGCCGCGGGCTTTGTCGTATTTCGTGATGACACCAGCTACTCAAAGATTCCAGCGCACGGCGCAACCACCATGTACAAGTTCGCGCGCAGGGCCAATGCCCGCGGCCTTCTGGGACGAGTACATGTGGAGCGCGGCGTGGATGTACTACGCACCTCAGCTTCGCCACCGACCCGCGGCTGCCTGCAACATCATCGACCTCTCCGTGTTCACTTCAGCTGGGAGAACAAGCTAGCTCTCCGGCGGCCGGCGCCCAGCTGCTGCTGTCGCGGACAACACGTACCGGCGTCAACATGTGCTCGTACGTACTTCGCCGGCGGCGACTTCAGCTTCACCATGGGCGGGATGGCGATGTTCAAGTTTGACCGACCGAGTCAGGGGCCAGCCGCTGCAGTACGTACGTTGTCACCAACTCATTCCTCGCCGCGCTCTACGCCGACTACTTGGAGGCTGCCAACGTCACAGGCTGCTACTGCGGGTCCAAATTCACGTCGGCCAATGATCTCCGCACGTTCGCTTCCCAAACATCAACAGAAAATTAAAGAGACCTTCTTTTTTTTGTGTAACAATTAAAGAGGCCTTCTTACAATATGTATTTTGTGTTAATTTGTGTTGCGAAATATTATTTCATTTATATTTTGTTTTGTGAAATGTACCACGAAATGCAGCTCAACTACATTCTTGGGGACAACCCGAACAAGGTTTTTTTTTTTTTTTGAGCACCACCCGAACAAGGTGAGGTAGTGGCAACACGGCCCCGCGAGCAAGCAGGCCGGCCCAGCAAGCGCTTGGACGTCTTCGGCTGTTGGACGCCCACACTCAAGTCCTCGTGTCGGGGCAGCGCCACGGCTATTGTTCAGAAGAACTTCTTCCCATAAAAAATTCAGAGAAAAATAAAAATGTTCCACCACGGAACACCAATTGTTCTGTCTATAGAAATCAATTGTTCTATCATTGCAAATCAAATGTTCTATCATTGCAAATCAAATGTTTCATCTTAAAAATCAATTGTTCCAACATTCAAAATCAATTGTTCCGCACAAAAACAAATATTCTGGCAGCGTAGGAACGCGGGCCGCGACGGTACGGCTGCAGACAGAGGGAAGGGCGAGGCACAGGTGGAAGTCGTGTGGGAAGGCGATGCCACGGTGGCATGGGGAGATGAGATCGCGCGAGAAGCTAGAGGGCACGCGTCGACTCAGGGAGGAGAGGGCGGGGGAGATGGAGGCCGCACAACGCGTCGGCGGCAGGGCGCGCCGCGGAGAAAAGCAAGGGCGGCGGCAATGGTCTGGTGTGCAAACGTGGAAGAAGACGGGGCTTTCAATGGGCTAAAAGACTCGCCCGATTCGGCCCAAACCACGCGCACGTTAAATCACTAATACCGCACGCGTGGTGTATAAAGTTTGCGCAAATCAATAAAAATATGTTTATGAAACAACATACACGTAGTACATTACATGTAAAAAATATGTAAAAGTATAAACTATAATTTTGTTTGCAAATTACTTCACAAATGGTGCCTTACTTTTGGTAAGATTTAAAAACAAATCGTAGTCCCCGGATTGCGTGATACTCAGTCCATTTTGGAATAACCCTATGCTCATTTCTCCGTTGGCTTGTGTACAATGAGTTCTTAGGTTGTGCTTTCCTTATCAGCTCACATCGCCGCCTCCCTATCTCTCTCACCGAAGTCCTGCCTCAACGACAGCAGCGTGGCCTTTGATGACGATGAACATGGCCCCTTCATATCCCTCCTTTGATGACGGCATCACCATCCACGACAACAAGGCGGCTGCGATTTCCACCATTCCTGCATTCATTACAATGGATACACGACGCTTCTTCTTTCCTGATCCGTAGCATGGAGCACACCAGGGTGATGGTCTCAACGAGGCCTCGGCCTTAGCCTCCCTCCTCCTCCTAAAGAAGACCTTTGGTGGAAGCGGCTCCCCTAAGGTGATTGACATGGCGGATCTGCGTGTTGCAGGCAGCATGGGTCCCTTCTCGACCTCCTCTGGTCAGTGCAGCCTCCAGCGTACCACACATTGTTGTCCTGCTCCATGTCCAAAGATTCAAGCGACAACGTCATTCAACAATGACGTCTGATACTCTCTCTCCACAAAGTCGAGGCATCTACGGCGGCGAGATATGCTCATCCACCCTTACGATGACGACATGACATGCCGTGGCGGATCTGCCATGATTGAATCTGAAGACGACCGTGGCGTGACGACACTGTGGCTTCCCAACATGAGCCTCGACGCCCGCAAAAGCTTTGTTTTATTTTTTTAGTTGATTTGTAGCAGCTGGCAACCTTACCACGCACCACCGTAGTTGTGATTCCCACGGCAGGGCATCCTCTGTTGAAACTCTTTATTTTATTTAGCTACAGACGTTTGGTGACGGATGGGAATCCCAGCTGTTGCTATACATACTGGCCCACCACTACACT
Organism: Eragrostis tef; assembly: GCA_000970635.1. NCBI lineage: Eukaryota > Viridiplantae > Streptophyta > Magnoliopsida > Poales > Poaceae > Eragrostis > Eragrostis tef. The sequence continues at coordinate 13,721 of LAPY01006569.1, forward strand.
ACAATTTTGTTGTAGTTAGTGGGCGTTATTGGTTGGCTTCCCAACGCTGCCTGACTCGGTCCTGAGAAGCCAGGCCCCAGCAATCCTGCAGCGCGTGAGCCTGGCTCCGAGGAAACGGATTCCAGTTTCGTTTCTCCGGAGCCTGGCCGAGGCCACCTTTTGCACCGCGGGAGTCAGGCTCAGCCTGCTCATACAGTCAACCAATCCAAGAAGCTTTGCATGCGGATTGCTGGCCAGCACGGGTACTATCAACCAATCAAGCGGGACCCGCACATGGAGGGCCTGGCCCGGCTTGGGACACCCAACCAATCACCCCCAGTGTGTGTGGGTGCGCGCGCGTATTTGTGTCTCCTTTGATGACGGCATCACCATCCACGACAACAAGGCGGCTGCGATTTCCACCATTCCTGCATTCATTACAATGGATACACGACGCTTCTTCTTTCCTGATCCGTAGCATGGAGCACACCAGGGTGATGGTCTCAACGAGGCCTCGGCCTTAGCCTCCCTCCTCCTCCTAAAGAAGACCTTTGGTGGAAGCGGCTCCCCTAAGGTGATTGACATGGCGGATCTGCGTGTTGCAGGCAGCATGGGTCCCTTCTCGACCTCCTCTGGTCAGTGCAGCCTCCAGCGTACCACACATTGTTGTCCTGCTCCATGTCCAAAGATTCAAGCGACAACGTCATTCAACAATGACGTCTGATACTCTCTCTCCACAAAGTCGAGGCATCTACGGCGGCGAGATATGCTCATCCACCCTTACGATGACGACATGACATGCCGTGGCGGATCTGCCATGATTGAATCTGAAGACGACCGTGGCGTGACGACACTGTGGCTTCCCAACATGAGCCTCGACGCCCGCAAAAGCTTTGTTTTATTTTTTTAGTTGATTTGTAGCAGCTGGCAACCTTACCACGCACCACCGTAGTTGTGATTCCCACGGCAGGGCATCCTCTGTTGAAACTCTTTATTTTATTTAGCTACAGACGTTTGGTGACGGATGGGAATCCCAGCTGTTGCTATACATACTGGCCCACCACTACACTACAATTTTGTTGTAGTTAGTGGGCGTTATTGGTTGGCTTCCCAACGCTGCCTGACTCGGTCCTGAGAAGCCAGGCCCCAGCAATCCTGCAGCGCGTGAGCCTGGCTCCGAGGAAACGGATTCCAGTTTCGTTTCTCCGGAGCCTGGCCGAGGCCACCTTTTGCACCGCGGGAGTCAGGCTCAGCCTGCTCATACAGTCAACCAATCCAAGAAGCTTTGCATGCGGATTGCTGGCCAGCACGGGTACTATCAACCAATCAAGCGGGACCCGCACATGGAGGGCCTGGCCCGGCTTGGGACACCCAACCAATCACCCCCAGTGTGTGTGGGTGCGCGCGCGTATTTGTGTGTGCGTGTATACATGCGCGCGTGCGTGTGTGCGCGCTTCATCAACAGACAAGGGAGACCCAGCCTAAAAAGGCACATGGCCACTAAAGAAACTACGATTTAGAAATTTCTATCTTAGAAATGAAACAACTTATGAACTGGGTGATAAAAAGACAAATGTCTCAATAAAAAGAAACTACTGGGAGGGCATCGTTGCAGATGGTGAGCACAGTGAGGCCAAAAAGATCATTTGGGAGAGAAACTACTGGGAGGGCATCGTTGCAAATGCTGGGGACTTCGTAAAAAACGCTTTAAGGCCAGCGTTGACGCTGGGTCTTCGGCTGCAAAAGCGCTGGGTACTTCTAGTTGTGGTCATTCTTCGAAGGTTACTGATCACCGGATTCGTACGCCTACAGTTATTGACAAGACTTATCGTTTGAACCGCTCTCGGGTCGACGAAGCCGAGCTTGCTAGGTACGTTGACAGGG
>LAPY01006573.1:4249-15730 GCA_000970635.1 Eragrostis tef
GGCCTTTGTACGCGCGGCAGCACCAAGAGACGTGGGCGCCGGCGGGGAGCACGCAGCAACGCCCACGGCCGCCGTATCAATAGCTAAGAATGCTTCTCGTGATATATGCTTCATTCTTGTACGGTCCGTGACGTTTGATCCTTCATAACATCTCCTAGATGAGTTAGTATGGTTTCCGATTGGATCTTGCGATTGCTACTACAACTATACTAGCTCTATATGTTAGGGTTTAAACATCTGCTACATTGTTGCTTAAAGCTAGTTGTTAGGGCTCACCATTCCTGTTTGCATAAATGAGTTGATATACCGGACGCCGATGGCATAATCCTGCAAATGTCTTTGTTATCTGCATATTGTTTAGTCTGTAAGTTGCTCGTCAGCACGATGTACTTGCCCATCTCAGTATCAGATGCGGGATGTGACAGTGTTGCAATGCCACATACCTGTAAATGCACATGATGCTTCTTGAAAGTGTTGTATCGAATCACCGATACCATTTCTGAATTAGGGTTTCTCTACTTTTGTCATTTCTGAACTTTTTCTGACACACCCTCACTTATGTTTTTCAGAATCTTTAATCAAACCGTCAAGTTGGAATAATATTTTTTTACGAATAAGTTGGAATAAAATATAAAATAGGCAGCAAATACACGTTTTAGATAAAGTAATACTTTCAGCGCCAAAAAAAGAAGAGTCATACATAGTGAACTTCCACAAAAGAAGGGTCATGAAGACTGTATTCTCCAGTCGCCACTTCCACCTCTTTCACTATGCACTTCCAGTCAAAGCTTCAGTTCAGAAGCGTTTCATCGCCACTAGCATTCCTCTCGTATGCATTCTACGGGTGCTTGGCCCTCCATGGGCTGATGGACACTGAAGGTTATTCTAATTCTAAATTGCTGTATATGGTATGTTCCTCCAGGTTCAGTCACTAGCATTTCCCAAAATGGAAAGAGAGAAGTAGAACACGTCCTCCTGTTTAGCATGTGTACTGTAGGAGTGGTACCATCTTTTCTTTATGGAGCTGGACCCAAATGAATCAATGATGCCCGGCCATGGTCCCTCCCTCCTGGAAGCGTCGTCTCATCCCGCAAGGTTCGTTCACCGCGCGCGCGGGCGTCGCTTTCGGCGGCGCCGGCATGGCGAAGAAGATGGACGAGACCGCCGGCCCGGCCGAGAGGAGGGCGCGGCGCCGAAGCAAAGGTCACGCGGTTCAAGAAGCCCGAAGCCGCGAGTCGACAGCACCAAACTTTTGGGAAAGCCGTCGATCGATTGAGACGGATCGCGAAGTCGATGCTGATGCTCGGTAGTCTTTCTCGCGCGTGCTCTCTACTTTTGCGGTAAGAATCGGTCAGGTGGTTGCTTTCTCTGCTTTCTAAGCACCGCCAGCCAGTGTACTTCCGGCTGGCTCGTACCCTTGTTGCTATAGATGTGAGTGACTCCGGCAGGATCGCTGCGGAAGCAGAGAAAGCGACATACAGTATCGAGCAAGTGTTCATCTCCTGATTTACATTGATACATGTGTGGAAGATTTGGTGCCAACGACTTCCCCATTAGGTAGGATTTTGTTAGCCCAAGCCTTTATTTGTTGAGGGGAAACGAGTCCAATGGAACGACAGAGTGTTCAATGGCAAGACACTACCACCGCTACAGCTACTGCAACAAATCAAAGACGAGATCAAATGCTGCATCCTGGCGGGGAATGTACAATTGTCGCATCTAAGGTTAGATTATGGCTAGTAAAATCAGAGCAAGAGGACGCTTAGGCAATAGGGTGTGGGTTTTCTATGTAATTTAGTTGTGTGTGCCACAGAGTGGCTAGGAGCTCTTTCATCTTGAAAGAATTCCGTAGCTCCGAAGATCTCCCTATAATAAATACCATTGGAGCAACGCAACAGCACCCAAAATTATCCAATTCCTTCACCGAATGCTTGGATCTTTGCGATAACATTTCAATAGATTGCTTTACGCGATATTAGCTGCACTGTACCCATAAAATTATTACTAGAATTATTTTAGGCTCATTTTAATATGCTGAGGTCTACTTGTATAAACTTCTAATCTCTTCTTAATGAAATGCGTGCCTAGGCACGTTCTTGATTTTTTTTTTACATTGATACAGATACTGTAATACAGGTGATCATCTCTCGGTGCTAACGGAGTAGCTAGTACTTACTATCAAATCTTCTTACACATCTCTCGAGGATCAGTTTCTCTTCCAGGTGATTCATAATTTGTGTTGAAGAAACTACACAAACGAGTTTAAAGATGCCACTCCTTGAAATGGCAGTAGATTGTTTCGGTGAAGGCGGGTTTTGATTTTTTTGTTTTTGGCGAAGTAAGCGGGCCGTAGTTTTGACATGCGGGCCCAACACAATCGCCCAAAGTTTTTTGATAAATGGCCCAGCCCAATGCCAGGTGTAAATCTTCTTGGCCCATTTGAACTCACCAAATACGCCCTGTCCCTGCCCACGCGAGCACCACGGCACCAGGCCACTCCCTCTACGGTTTATCCCCATTCCCATTCCTCGTGCGGTAGGAGCGCGGCGGCGGCGGCGGACGAGAGAGAGGACGCTTTTCGGATCGAGGAGAGAGGAGGCCGGCGAAGATGAGCGGGAGCGGCTCGAAGAAGGTGGCCGACGTGGCGATCAAGGCCGGCAAGGCGATCGACTGGGACGGCTTGGGCAAGATGCTCGTCTCCGAGGAGGCGCGCAAGGAGTTCGCCACCCTCCGCCGCGCCTTCGAGGACGTCAACCACCAGCTGCAGACCAAGTTCTCGCAGGTACCCGATCCCGTCCCGTTCCTCCGGGTTGATCTGACCTAGGGTTTCTAGATCTGGCGCCCCTCTTGCTCGTCGATTCCTCCGCCTACCGGATCCGATCTGTTACTGTACTGGATGTAGAAATGCGTATGTAATAACTCGATCATCTATGTCCAATGTCAATGCTGGGTTATTCATCATGCGGTTGTGCTGGAATCGATCCAATTTGCTTGGCTTCTGTATTTAGGTTATATATCTCTAATTATGTTTGAACCAAATCGGGTAGCTGTCTTATAGGCTGTTATTTTGGAATCGAGTGGCTGCTTTGCTACATTTTCGTTTCCTGTAAATTGTTGGTTTTGCTTAACTACTAGTATGTTACAGTAATTAACACAATATGGTTTGAGGTATAAACATTTTTTAATTTGCATGCCGTCAACACTATATTGAGCCCTCCATGACTTGTTCTGTGAAGATTTCATTCTGTTGCTGTTGGAAAAATATAGGGACTGGACTTATACAAAAAAAAGGTTTCGAAGTACTTGGCTGTAGTTTTCGATAAAAAAATTGCAAAAAGATATGCCATTTCTGTAGTTTTTCTATGCAAAGTGTCATGCAGACTGTATTCTCCTGGCCAAAAGGTTGTGATGCATTTGAATTGCATTTCCATATGACTTGGTAGGCTAGGGCGCAAGTGTCCTTGCATGGGGTGCATTAAATGACGTTTCTTCCATGCTGGATTGTTACGTTTGTCTTGAAAATGCCTGGAAGCATAAGACAGCGCGCCATGTATTGTCCCTTGGAAATGGGTTTCCCGCATCATAGTCTGAGATCATTGTGCTCCCTAAGTTATGTGTTTGTTTTATTATTGCAGGAACCTCAACCAATCGACTGGGAGTATTACAGAAAAGGAATTGGATCCAATGTGGTGGACATGTACAAAGAGGCATATGAAAGTGAGCATCCTTACACTGAAAATCTTCATTTTGATATTTTGAAAATATTTTTCCCGTACCATTTCCTTTTTTGATTATCTGGTTGGCTCCTGTAATTTTCTGGTCTACTGTCTTTCCCATATTCTCCCTTAATAGTTGATCGATGCTGGTGCTTACTCATGGTACCCATTACCCAACTTAGACATTTTTTATGCTCACGTATCAGTCCCGCTACGTGTTGCTAATTTCAGCTCTTTCAATTAATGATTATGTCAATGGTTGCTCTGGGTATACATTATGCTTGACATGCTAAGCATGTTTATGTCAATGGTTCCAACGTGTGGGTGTAAACAGTTAGTCTTTGTCTTGAATACTTGTATGGCAACATATAAGCACGTTTTTGTTTCATATTACTGAACTGTCAGGTCATGTATACTAAGAAGATGTAGGGTACTGTTATTATTCTACATGTAATGGACCTTTCTCTGTTATAATATATTGCAGTATACAATATACCTCAAGATTTTTGCAATTACTAACTCAATAAACCTTGATCTACCAAAAATACCTCAGGGTATTGTTGGTTCCACGCTTTTTTCTTTTCGTTCTAGGTAATTCTTTTTGGTCAACTTACTTTCTGAGATAGTAAGCTCAAACTAAAAATGCAGGCATTAAGATCCCCAAGTATGTTGATACTGTTACTCCCGAGTACAAGCCGAAGTTTGAAGCTCTGGTGAGCAGCTTTGTTGTACCTTGTTTCATCTAGTTTGATTAACTGTGCTGTTTATGTCTATGTTTTCATTCTTCTGTAATTTGTCGTTACTCCTAAACTTTGATGCACTTTTATTCCTTGCCTTTATGTGTGTTACATGTAGGTTGCTGAAATGAAAGAGGCTGAGAAAGCATCTCTGAAGGAGTCAGAGAGGATAGAGAAGGAGATTGCTGAACTAAGGGAAATGAAGGTGGGCACATTTAAATTATATAGTCTTTCAATTTTAAGAGATGTCCATTTGCTTCAACATCTTGTTTGTGCATGCAGAAAAAGATCAGCACAATGACTGCGGATGAGTACTTTGAGAAGCACCCTGAAGTCAAGAAGAAGTTTGATGATGAAATCCGGAACGACTACTGGGGATACTGAAGAGCAGAACAGAACTTTTATTTGGCCATTTCCTTGTCTGTCATTAGCCAATAATTTTTCTGTGCCCCAATATGTATAGGGGAAACCTAAATGTCACATTTGGTGGTTTCCGAAACATGTGACGGGGCTTGTTGAATTCCAACAGAACCGACTGTCAAGTGTCTTGATATTCCAACTGAACACTCTTTCTCTGACTTCCATCAATTTCTTGAGGATTGTCAGTGTTGTGTTCTCAAGAATATGCAATCCTTTTTTAGCTCCTTTTGGCTTGAATAAGAGGATTTCTTCAGACCTTTTCCTCGAAGTTGTTGCTTGCAAGTAGGGGTGTAAATCGGTGCCCTTGTCTGACTCTCTTTAGTTCAACTTGAGTTCAATCAAATGAACTAGGAAAATTGGTTCATTTCTTTGCACTAAAGAGGGTCGGAGGTGCCACCTTTAAGGGGGTCATCAATTTACAGCCCTTCTTGCAAGACTGATGCTTGTACTCTTTTAGTGCCGTCTAGTATCTGCTGCTACTGCATTTTGGATTGGTTATTCTGTCATTTGGACATTGGAAGTGCTCAGTAGCTTTCCGAACGGCATTTATTAACAATCTTTATCGTAGTATGCTTGCGAATGTATGTTCATGCTGGTACTTTCAAACTGAATTTTGTACAGTATATTTTGTATTATAATTAAGGTCCAATTATGAAAAGGAAAAAGAATTTGAGAGCATAGCACTATAACAGCCGTCATGGTTTAGTCAGTGGTCGCACCACATTGGCCCACGCTGCAAGATCAGCCCAGTCCAGATTCAGTTGGACCCATCTGTAAGGCCCAGCGAGCCACTCCGGCGACGGCGACCAGACCACTCGGAACCCGTCCGTCGCGGTCGCACCCACCGGTTTGCCATCAAGCCACGCGGCCCCCGTGCGACATGGCGGCCGTGCGCGCAGCAGCAGCACCACGCCTCCGTTCCATCCCCCTCCTGCTCCCCCGGCCTGACGCCGCGGCCACCGCCGCCGCCACGCTTCGCCGTAGTCTCTGCTCCAGAGCCTCACCGGCACCCGCACCCACGCAGGCGATGTCGACCCCGTCTGCATCGTCGTCGACCCCCTCCCCGTTCACGACGCTCGAGGGACGCGTGCGCTGCGAGCGCGAGATCAAGCGCAGCAAGTTCATCGCCATCGCCGCCCCCGTTCCCAACGAGCGCGCCGCCATGGCCTTCCTCGACGAGGTGCTCCTCCTTACCTCAGCTAGCTGTGAGGCACTGCATCCTCATCTCCAGGCTCTAAGCTGCAGCTGAATCTGGTAGTACCACTGTACCAGACTGGTACTATTTGCCTGTTAGAGTAGCCATTTCGCTGTGCTCTCTATGCGCCGTTGCTTTGTTCTAGATAACTGGACATCAAATGTCCAACTCAGATTGAACACTTGCAAATGCTTCATCTGGGGATTTCAGTAATTTAACTTGAAATGTGCGCCGTGCGTCCTCTCCTAGCAAGTTTATTCACGTCATAAATTGCTAGTGGCAACCTGGGATATTTATTTTTTGTATTGACATGATCCACTTGATTGTGTGTAATAGGTCAAGGATCCACGTGCCACCCACAATTGCTGGGCGTATAAGGTTTGTGATTCTCTGTCGATCTTGGTATTCAAGTTTGAGCGTTAAACGGATCAGCTGATCTTGAATGCATGTGTGTTTAGCTTGGGGAGCAATTCCGTTACAACGATGATGGTGAACCATCTAGCACTGCTGGGAAGCCAATATACTCCGCCATCATTTCCTCTGGCATTGATATGGTGATGGTGGTTGTTATTAGGTAATCATGTTTTTTCGAGCAAAGCACTTTATATTTTATCATTACAGTGTACCTTTGTTTCAAATATTTTGACTGGATGCTCTTCTCATGTAATTGTTACTTTACCTTTTCTGTCTTCATTGACATGAACAGATATTTTGGTGGCATAAAATTGGGCACCGGTGGGCTGGTGAGAGCTTATGGTGGGGTTGCTTCTGAATGCCTAAAAGACGCTCCTACTTGTCTCGTGAAACCAAAGGTGACTAATGTTTAATTATTTAGCATACACTTTTTCTTGTTTCTTACAATAATGTTGCGTATAGTTCTTACGTGGTGTTTATTTACATGTCAGGCTCGTGTGGGTATGGAGGTACCATTTGATCTATTGGGCACAGTCTATCATCAGGTGATTATTAGTGATTTGTTGGCTTGCTTGTAAGTTAATAGAGTACTATGAAATAGTAAAATTAATTTTACCAACACTTTTCATATCCTTTATTTACTAAAGAGTAGTCTATTCTGAAATGTTGTTATAAGCATGTGACAGGACATATATGTTGTCGGATTACTGATGCAAAGTAGAAATTGTCTTAAAAACTAATTTCCAACAACACACATCAGGGAACATACCGATCAGCAATGCGTATAACTGATGTCATACAGTGTGTAGATTGTGTAGCTTCATAACCAGTGATATGATTCCAGTAACCTGTTGTACATCGTGGCAAGCTAGAAGGTTTCCTTAGATCGCTTTTGTACCTGCTAAATCTTGTTTCTTTAAATTTGGTTAACTATGAGAAGTATTTTTTTCCTTTTTTGCCAGATCACTTTTGTAACTGCATCTTGTTTCTTTAAATTGTTGCCCTGCTTTTTTTTTTGGGGGGTGGGGGGCGGTAGGATTGGTATATTATGTTGGGGCCCCAGTAAATAATCTGGTCCGGACTAAACTTTTTAAAACTGTTTATTGAAGCACTGCCTCTACTATCTAATTCCAAGCTGAAAATAAATCAGTTTGTCATCCCTATATGTGCAGCTGCCAATTAACCAGTCTTGGTTGACTTCTGTCAAACTTTCTATCATCGGTTAGTTGGAACAATCAACTTTATGGTGAACAAGTAGCTAACTCTCAGCTGCATAATATTAGAATGGCTAGCTAATTTTGTTTTGTCTCTGGTCATCGTCTTCCATTCACTACCGTTTGCTGTCAATAGGGTTGTGTGTGCTTGTTTGCCCAATAGAGAATTGCGGTCTATCGAGAGCTAACATTTTGTATTTACATTGAGGCACTATCAATGATGGCTTGATGTACGACACACCAAGTTGAACTCCAAATTGTCTACAAATTAAAACAATTGATGCAGAATTATAACTCCTTACTCCTAATTATTTGATCTTGTTTTGGTATGTTTCTTCGCTGATGCTATTTTATGGGACTTGGGTGCTAGGGCACCCAAGGTTCTGAAAGTCGATACAGCACTGTTGCTTGATTCTAGGTGGTAGCGCTTAGCCACTTACTGGGGTGTGAACTAAATGCTGATTGAAAGTTGAATGGCTGTCAGTTTATTTTCCAACAGTGTAACGAATCCATGGTAGTGTGATTTTAATCCTAGCGTGCAACTAATTTCAAGTTCACCAAATTAGGCTTTAAAATATATTGAATCACAGCTGTCAATGGTTGTCCCCAACATTTGAAGCTCTGTTTTCATATCTTGGTTGTTATGCTGCTTCCCATTTGTTTTATTTTTTAAGAATCACATGTATGACTAAGTTAAATCTTCGAACAGCTGCAGCATTTCCAAGCTGAAGATATTAAACAGGACTATGACACTGGCAAAGATGGTACAGTTATGGTCATGTTCAAAGTAGGCTATGAAAAAATTGAGGATCTTGGAAATGCGGTGAATTCAGCTTGCAGCAGGAAAATTGAATTACTTCTATAAGCATCAGGCAGGGGATAAGGATGTTCTTCCAGTTGCAATGTTTAAGACGCAGCCGTATAACTCAGTCAGCTGATTGTAAGTATGGAGCCACTCAAATCATATGTAGTCACCAGAAATATTGTCCTGCTTTCCCCCCTCCTTTGATATTCTTTTCCACAGGTACTTTGTTCTGGAATCTCCGTGCCTTTTTCTCTTCACCCATCATGTAGTCACCAGAAATATTGAGCCACTGTTTGTGCTAACTGCTATGCCATATGAATTGGCCCAGTCTAAATTGTACAGTCCTCCTTTGCTAAGGATATTATTCATCACCAACAGTAAAGATGTCTGCTAACTGCCCATTAATAAAAGCCTAAATGTTGTTCTTTTTTCTGTATTGCCCAGCTATCTTTTGAATTTCATAATGATATAGGTTCATTATCTGGTGATTGTTTCATATTTTCTCGGTTCGTTTTCTATTGCATACCACATTAAATACATCCTGTGAGTTTTTGCTCTACAATTGACATGTGAGCTATTCGAACACAAGATATCAAGGAACATGAATTTCTGTCCCATGTTTCTTAGTGCTTATATTGTATAAATGCTGTTGATTCTTATAGATAGGAAAAATGTCTTCTAGGATTGCAGGGAGCTTATCTTGTTTAGTAATGTAGAAAACTATGCAATACTTCAATAACAAAAGACAAGATGGTACAATCGACTGGCTGCATTTACAATCACACAACATGCTAGCCAGTATCATCCAAATAGCAGAACAAACATGTCAAACAAACTGATAATGACTTCATACGACGAATTAAATTCCTGGCCGACAGTAATAAATGTAAGTCTCCAGCAACCATGAACTTCAAGGGCTGGCGGTTTTGGGTGGTGGAGCCATGAATGGAATGGGAGGCATTTGGAACCCAGGAATGGTAGGGATTGTTGTTGGGATCGTGGTTGGAATGGATGGCATAGTAGTGGGAATTGAGGGCATTGGAGGCAGGGTGCCGGGCACTGCCGGAATGGTTGGTACGGTGGTGGGAATTGTAGGAATTGGTAGAGATGGGATTGTGCCTGCGGCTGCTGGCGGCAAGGCGACCTTTGGGATGGGAATGGATGGCATTGGTGGGACTGTCAACTTGGGGACTGCTGGAATGGAAGGCACCGGAGGCACCGTGGTTGGAACTGCTGGTAGGGATGGCATTGGAGGCAGTGTGCTTGGAACTGCTGGTATGGAAGGCTGAGTCGGCGCGGCCTCTGGTGCTGCTGCTGTGTCCAAAAGACGGCGAGCTGCAAAGCTGCCATTGAAGGCTGTCAAGGCTAGGAGCAGGACAAGAAGACGGCAACCGGTTCCACGACAAGCCATGGTAAACTGACTGTAGCTGGTACTTGAGAAACTATTCGAGTTATCTTGCTTTGCGATGATGCATGCAGAGACTATTTATAGCAATATCTGATCAGGGGAACAACGACAATGGTATTATTGGTTGTTGACCTGTACTCTGGCTGCTTAACTTAAATTGTCCTGGGTTGTTTATCTGCCAATGCACTTCGGGTCTGTACTTCAGGCAGTTAGGAATTTCTTGCACGATTGTTGAGCTGATGGACGGTCGAGTTGTTGGATTTGTTGCTCTGAATTTTTTGACCGAACCCAGCTTCAGCTTGTATGTAGCATAGTGGTGGCTAACCCAATTTTCAACATATCAAATGGTTAGAGATTTCAGCTATATAGAAAACTCATATACTAAACTGTCGATTGTTTTCAAATTGATGTATATTGAAGTTTTGATCGGGGACTAATCCACATTTGAAAACAGTGATTTGGAAATTTCAGGGTTTAAGACACGTGCAACCTTGACATTCTACCTTTTTGTTACTACTGGGTACGAAAAAGTCTACTTAATGAGATCGTGAGCACTGTACATTCATAATCATAATTTAAATTGTTTGTTTCTACCCTTACAACTGCAACCCTAACCGTATTACCACATCACTTGAAGTATCTAACCGCCAAAAAAAGTATCATGCAATCTGGAGAACTTGTATTCGAAGCATATACCAAGAATGCCAACATCTGTTGTGCATCAAAGTCGACATAAAGAGAAAAAATTTTAGTGGTTAAGTTTAACAACTACTCTTTGCATCCTGGCATCAAAGTCAACATAGAGAACTTTTTTAGTGGAGTATAAATTTTTTGGTGATAAGAATCGAATAGAAACATATCGTCCCTAACAAACTCATAGAGAAGCCAATGTAAAAAAAGCCCAAGATAGAATGCAGCCCAAGAGCTAGGTTAAAGCAGCCAATGGCATGCATGTAAATATGATCATACTCCCCTTAATAAATATGGAGGGAGATGATCCTGAAAGGACATCGGTTTTTTGGGCCAGGAGCCAAGGAACAAGCATTCAAACCGCACTCAACTCTCTCTCATTCAACCCTTCGTGGCTTTGACGTCTCACCAAGACCTTCGATCCCCTAACATTTGGCGTCGTCCGTGGGTTGAACCCATGACAACACAATGCGAAGAGAAGCCTTCTACAAATGATGCGAAGCTTTCTCTACAATGACAAAATTTTATGGACGAGGCCTTCTCTAAGATGACCAAGCCTTCGATACATATGTTATATCATATCTGATATATTTTATTTTTGTATATGTCACATATTAATCTTCGTTCCTTGTTTTGGATTCTATCAGAGAAGCCTTCTCTACATCGACGAAGTCTTCTGTGAAATTAAGAAGCCTTCTTTAAGTTGACAAAGCCTTCTCCATATGAAGAGAAGCCTTCTCTATGACAAATAAGCCTTCTCCATCAGGAAGAAGCTTTCTCCAAGATTACGAAGTCATCTCCATTTCAAAAGAAGCCTCTATAACAAAGAAGCCTTCTCTATGATTATGAAGCCTTCTCTATGTGAAGAGAAACCTTCTCTAT
>LAPY01006587.1:3127-16591 GCA_000970635.1 Eragrostis tef
CCGGCGTCAAGTCCTGCGGAGGGAAAGACACACGATACACGAAGAGTCATCAGCTTACATGATGAAAGCCTTTGGGAAAACTGTAGAATGAGGTGTTCGGGTTTGAAGCCCGCTCCGTGGATCCACACCACAAAGATTTAGGTACGCCAACAAGAAGTAGGTAACTCAGTGCATTATTAGTTTAGATTAATTACAAAACTAACTGCAGAACCCCACGTCCTATTCGCGAGACAAATCTAATAAGGGTACTTAATAAGCGATTAGACGATAGTTACTGTAGCATTACTGTAGCATCATTGTAACAAAACATAGACTAATTAGGCTCATTAGTTCCGTCTCGTAAAGATGTACCTATCTGTAAAATGGTTTTGTCGTTAGACTTTATTTAGTACTCTTAAATAATAAGATTCTCTTTGATTTTAGAGGTCTAAACTCTAAACACTAATACAACAAGCGCGCCCAAGGAATACCGGTCTGTAGATCGACAAGTGAACTTGCGCAAACGCGCACGAATCGGTTTCCCGACGGCGGCAGGCGACTCGTCCCCCTCGGAAGCACACAAGTGTTCCTCGCAGCTCGGCTCAATCGCAGTTTGAGATCGCCAACAGGCGAATTGAGGCCAGAAACCAAGTGCGCCCATAAACATAAAAAAAAAATCTTGTTTCATGGGTCCTAGAACTTGCTAAGCATTCTCATTTACCACCAAAACACCATACATGACATCCATGTATTGTGCCTAGTGGTCGGAGGACTTGCTTAATTGCGCCAAGTGCTGTGCCAACATGGCATCCATTGCCTATGGGAACCCATTGACATACTCTCTCTCTCTACTAATAGATGGGCCACTAAATAAATAAATAAAAAGATAGTTTGCATATGAGACCATACACAAAATATAATGTTTGTTCTCTCAGACATTTTATTAAAAATAATACAGGGATAACGATTTCATATTTAATCTAAAAATTTCAGAAATATTACCTATTGTACGAAGAAAATTAATCATACTTCCAATATACGAAAATCAGCAAAATACAATCTTAAAAAACAAAAAACATTTTCAATGCTGAAAATACGATTTATGTAATATCTGAATCAAAGACATACAAAAATTGCATCCCTCATTTAAATTAAATATGAAAAAATACATATCTACATAAGAAAAAAATTCGTGAATTGGTCATACAAAAATATTTCCTTATCATGTTTTGCCCAACTTTTCAGAGAAAAAAAGGTGTGTGGACAGAAGATTGTGGGTCCAAAAATGCGATGGGCAAAGATTCCTTGTTGGCATGCCAGCTTGGCGCAATTAGGTATTTAGATGGCGATTTTTATCTTAATGAGACCGACCGCTTAGCAAGTTGTGAGACTTAAAAATGGGGATTTGAGAGTAATAGGACTTGAAATTTTATACGTACTTCTTTTTATCTGAAATTTTCTTTCTTTTTTTTCTTTTGTCTAACTGCTGGTGTACTTCTCTCATTACTCTCTCTGTCCCAAAATACCAAGCCAATAATCAAGCTTGCATGCTCTCTATGCAGGCCTCAGTCACTCATGTCTCAATGAACACTGTTGCCATGATGCTCAACTATATATTTAAATAGAGTAAGGATTTCTAGTTTGTGCATGTGCAGCTGACACCTTTAGGCCTGCTTCTGTCCACAGAACTAATGTTGCATCTTGATTACTGTATTTTAGCTAGAACGACAAATAAATGGAAACAGAAAAAGTAGTATATGGTGCCTTTGAGTTTTCGGCCCTACTCTTCATCAAATCCTGGGTCCACGATGCGTAGGAGGAAGGACACACGCATCGTCCGATGGAAGATCAACAGGTTGTCGACTGAACGAAAACGGAAATTCATCCGTATGTCCAAGACATACCCAGGAATAAGCGGTCGTCTGGATGGTTTGTCCTGCGTAAATATTCAACTTCCTCTCCACGGTACATGCGGTGTCTTTTTTTTAGATTACACAGTACAGCCCAAATACTCACAACAAACACTCATTCCTATAAACACATATGCGTAAACTCTATCTCTATGAGCATCTTCGAAGACTGAGCCGACAAATCTTCGAGATTGACAAAGTCACCATTAACGCCTCGCGGTCGACGGCCACGTTACCTACCGCTGAAAGCACAACGTTGTTAAATTATAAAAAATTCGCTCTCCTCGAAAGTCGAACCTAAGAACTCAGGTGTAACCACTAGCACATAGAAGGCTCTTTCTCCGGTACATACGCCGTCTGCTCTCGTCTTCTTTGCCCAAAACTCCCTCCTGATTCATTCCACCTCTGATCGGTTTTCTCCAAAAACCTCGGCAGCTACGTAAAACACGGCGAGGCTAGCTATGGCCGCCTCCACTGCAGCCCTCCGGCTTCTCCCCCGGCTCACCTCCTCGCCTCCGGTGCAGCCCCTGCTGCTTCCGCCGCTACTCGAACAAGGTATGCTTATATTTTCGGAGTGTGCTAATGCTTTTAGATGCTGGCAAACGAGCAAGAGTGCACTGAAAGACCTAAATCGGATTGCATTGGTAGGTGCCGGATGAAGGCATTGCAGACGATCTCCCAAAAAGGCCTGCCGTGCGTATGTGGTAAGGTTTCGATTTCGCTTCAACTTATTTTCCTTCTTTTTATGAATCGACTCGATTTTGAGCTTGCATGATTCATGAACAGAACTGCTAGTGAGGAAGCCTGAGAGTTGCATATTTGCATAATATAATTTTTCTTTTCTTTTTTCTTAAAAAAATTAAGGCAGAGACACTTATAAAGTTGTTAAATAAATGGTTCATAAATTTACGTGACGGAAAACAGGAAAGGACAGGAGAAACAAACATAAAACAAATTACAACTCCAGAGAAGAAGCGCAAACATGGTATAACATTTTTGCAGGAGTGGCCATTCGTCCTGAAACTTTATAGTGCCTGATCACAACTTGAGATGCAGTCGCCAAGAAACAATAGGAACCCATGAAGGCGCTGTCAAGATCAAATATCCTGTTGTTCTAATTAGTAGCTTGCCATAGAGACTACAGATCTGCAACACACATGGAAATTAGAATTCCTTTCTTTGTCTTTACGATAATATGAACCAGAGCGATCAAACATTGAATTTTGTCTGCACAAGAAGTTTCTTCATTCTACAAAGATAATGAAATCATGTTCGTGAATGAGTGATAACTTCGTCTATGATTATGGACCTAATATAATGAAAGGACGAGGTTGATATATTCAGCAGAAGGACATAGGTCAGACCGCAGGTCCTGACCTTTTTTATCCTGACCATAGTCCCAGGTGTTGAAAACGTGCCGACTCTAGAGTTCAGACTTCAGAGTCTTCAGACAACCTATGTTAAAACAGTAGTTTTCACGACAAGTTTACTTCAGATATCACTGTATATGTATCTTCCTTTATTTGACTAATTCGAAGGATGACATACTGTTGCAGAATTCAAAAGAAGATCTCGAAAAGAGTAAAAGATTCTTGCTGGATCGAGTTAAGAGGCTGGAGGAACGAGGTGGGATGCTGGAGAAACCTCTGCATCAAGTTATCAGTGGTGGATCACTACCCTCGATACATCAGTAGCTCAAACTCGGTCTTTCGGCCTCTGCGTCGCCCTTCACGGGCGACTCGGGCGGAACCCTAGCCCAGCGCCGCCGACACCTTCCCCACCCCTTCCCAGCCGCACTGCCGCCAGAGCGTTGTGCCGCCAATGCATGCGGGCGCAAGGAAGGCGGCGGCGAGGCGTTTCTCCTCCAAGGAGCACCCAAAACTCGAGCTCAAGCTGGTCATGGCGTTGGAGATGTTGGGGCCGCCACGGACGGAATGCTGGGCGGAGGCTGCGCGACGGCCGGGCCCGCGCTGGGCGGAGGCGGCGCGACGACATTCGTGTGTGGTGAGGAGGAGGCGCAACGGCGTGAGCGCTGCTGGGTGGAAGAGGCGCGACGGCGTGCGTGCAGGGAGGCGCCCGAGTGCGCGGCAGGCATGGAGGTGGTGTGGTGCCGTGCGCTTGGACTGCCAGTACGGCGCCACGGCGCGCGTGGTGCTCTGGTGGTGATGGAGTTGCTGTGCCGATCTGGTGGTGATGGTGGTGCTCTGGTGGTACAACCGTTGCTGATGGTGCTCTGGTGGTGATGGAGTTGTTGTGCCCATCTGGTGGTGGTGGCGGGGGTGCGCTCAATGTTGGTGGTGGTGGTCGCCGGCCCCAACTCAGTACCATCGCTGGAGTTGCAGAGGGTGGTTGCGGAGCTGTGTTTGTTGGGGCTGATGGGCGTGAACGGCGGAGGCCTTGCACATCGGCGAGGAGCGGGAGGGATGCGCGCGTCGGAGGGGCGTGGTGGCTGCTCGCCTCGGTGAGGGACGATGACACCCATGTGTGCCATTTATCTCGCGGGAGGCGTTGTCAGGGTGCTCCCGTGTCAACCGACCATAAGGTTTCTCCGGATGAAAATCCAAGCTCCAACTTGCTGCATCGGGCAACGACGGTGTTTTCTCATCGTTTCTTTGTTGAAGGCATTGCCTTGGAGTCTTCTCGTTGTGTTGGATATCCACTGACGCTTTTCATGGCGAAAATGATGACATTTTGACCTTGCAGGGTTGTCGGAGAGGCCGTGCATTCATGGAGGCCCGGTATTTGTTGTTTTCAAATACGTTGTGGTTGTTAGGTTACATAGGATTGTATGTTTTGGCCTTCATTTTCCTTAATACGAGACACCTTCTTCTTATATTTATACACGCTGGAACACTTAGTTTCCGGATCTTTCCAAAAAAAAGTTATCAGTGGTAAGGAGTCGTCAGTGGATTTGGTTGTGGAACTAACCAGAATGAGTGTGCAAATGAAGGACTTGTGCATGACTGTTAGGTAATTAAATTGATGTATTAACTGCAAATTATTCATTGTTGGTTCGCAGAATGATCTTTACATTTAGGCAGAATTGTCTGGAGCACACTGTCAAAGTGTGGATTTGTCCACAACACACTAACAAAGCCGAATTTGTCCGAGACACACTATGATTTGGTGGTTATTGTCTAAGACACACCGCAGACATTAAAATATTATTTTTGGCTGGTGCAGGTGAGAGAAATTTTACAAAATGACGGTTAATACCTCTGGCTATCATTAGACGCAGGCTGCCGCCAGAGATGTCCTTGATGACGAACACGCCGCAGCAGAGCATCTCACCAATTCCGGTCACTGGCCATCGAGATCGACCTGCGTTGCACATGGACAGCGCCATGGGGGCGCGTACGAACCTCTTCCCCGTCGCTGTCCGCCGCGCCGTGCCACGTCCACATCGAACTTCCCCTTCTGCTGCCAGCTGCCGTCGTCGTCCAGCTAGCTGTAGATTGGAGCCGCGGCGGATGGCAAGAAAGCTCATGTGCATGGTGCTTGGGGACGGAGATGCGGCGGCACTCGACAGACGTGCGCATCGAAGCGGCGTGGTCGGACCGTGAGCTGGCGATGCAAAGCACGATAAAGACATGTACACGGTAGATCAAGCAGCTCCTTTCTGAATCTCATCACAGAAAAATGCGTTTGCTTGCATCTTCTGCTGATGCTTTTTTCTTTTGCCTGAGCGAGCAATGTTAATTTGCTGAATACGATTCTTCAGAGATGTGAAGATGCGGAGCGCGTGGTACATGACGCGGTGGGGAATGGGTGGTGGCTTGCGCTGCTCTCTCTCGCCGGGTTGGGCTCGATTAGGCAGTCGCGGCCGCATGATTAGCAGCGAGATTTGGATTCCGAATTGCATCGCTCGTCGCCGGTGGACCCGCTGCCATCGCGGCACCCCAAGGAGGCAAGGACGGTCACGTCCATGGCCACGCTGAGAGCCTAGGAGGAAGCAGTCGCTGCAGTGTAGCGTGGCGCCGCCCAAGGCAAAGACGATGACGGCCACGGTCGTGCCGCCGGAGGGAGGAGCAGCCAGGGAGCTGTGGCGGCCTCTGGTCATTTGCATTGGGGAATTTTGGGGAGCAAGAAGAAGAAGGACAGAACGGTCATTGCTCTCACCTCAATAGTATTTTAATGAGTGCGTGTGTTTCAGACGATAACCACAAAATCGTAGTGTGTCTCAGACGGATTGGAGTTTGTCAGTGTGTTGTGAGCGAAGCCACACTTTGTCGGTGTGCTCTAGACAATTTTGCTTTACATTTATGCATCCTCAGACAGCATTTAGAGTTGCAAAGCTCTGTTGACAAGGAGGGGTGGACGGTTACACACTCTCATATGTACTGGTTGATGTGCTCCCTGGTCAAGGGTGAGCTCTTGTTTCACCCTTGTTCTCAGTGCACTGGTTATTCAGGTGACGGGTTGACTTCCGCTTACAGTTCTGTTTGATCGTCGGAGTTTATGTACTTCATCTTAGGACGCCTATGCAGCAGCACCATTGATTGTCAGAGTTTTGTGGTACCTTTTCCAACAGACGCAGACTTGCAGATGTCTGTGGCGTTCGGGAAGGCTGACATTAGAGAGCATGGCTGCAGCTTGCACTTTGAAGAATGGAAAGAAGATGACGATGGTGCCCCACTTGATAGTGTTTAGATCAGGGTCTTTAGGCTCCCATCCAAGTTGCGTGAGTTCCCTGTTTTGTGGGCGATAGAATCAATCTTAGGAGCAACTCAAGATGTGGACATGACGGCAACAGTGAACAACAACTATAGGCCTGTCCAAGTAATTGTGTTCAATGTTAACCGCATTCCGAGACAACTTGAGGTCGTTATTGGAGATAGGTTCTACCTACTGCAACTTCAGGTTGAGGGAAGGGATCTCGCACCAACTGCTGAGAACATGGATGTTGATGGTCCAAATAATGATGGTAATGAAGGGAAGGATGGAAAGAATAAAGAAAAGGAAAACGATGGTGAGAAGAAAAGTGAGGAAACACCCAAGAAAGATGACAAGGGAAATCGGCAATCGTCTAGCATGACCAACAAACAAGTGACAGGGCAAAGAGTGTCGCATACATGGTCGTTGTTGAGGAGCTAGACGTCACAAAAGAAAATACCGACATTATGGCTTCATAATATCCATGTAGCTATTCTTATCCTGAAACTCGTTTACAGCAACCTCTTTATTTTGCAAATGATGTTCATGATTGGAGTTTAATAGGATCAAGTGATAATGTTGGCTGTTTAAATTCTATTTCCCTCTCAGAAAATACTACTGTCGTTATGGTGTCGGATGGGAAACAGGGGTGGGCAGGCGCCATGTATGATGGCATGCGGGCTGCCTGCGGCCTGCCCGTGGACTCCACTGGTGCACAGCCTGGAGCGGGTGTTGGGCTGGAGGTGCTGGCCCAGCCTGCTGATGCGGTACAGGTTGCCGGCGACACTCTAGGCAGTGGCCTGTTGGCGGCAACTGGACCGAATACTCAGGCTTGGTTGGAGGCGGCGCTGAACATTCCGGGTCAGGCGATGACACCAGGAACAAGGAGCAGGCGTGGGGAGAGTTCAGCTGATGAGCTCTCAATGGAGAGGGCGCAAAGGCTGAAGGCAATAAAGAACCTGGACGTCCCTAAAGGTAAAAATAATTCCATCCTATCCTTTACTGATTCAGAGATTGCTAGTAATATTAAGTCTCTAGGAGTGTCTTTGGGACTTGATCACCTTAAGGGTATTACTCGTATTAAGAACCTTGAAATTGATAGAATGACAGTAGTACCAAAAATAAAAATGACAGCCGTATTGAAATAAATGAAGTAGAAAGTGATGAGGAAAGTGACGATGGTTTGGATAACCTTACATTGAGTAACTTATGTGGTGATCTTACTGAGGACATCATGGGGGAAGACAGTAGTCATTTTTTAAACTGCTGGACACCGTGACTTTGTGAAATTGGCTGTTGGACACTAAAAAAAGTCGATTTAGCTGTCGGACACTATCAAAACGTGGAAATTAGCTGATGGACACAATAACAGAGGAAAAGGGTTGTTTCAAATTTTTTATCTTGATATATATTGCACACAACGACTTGAAGTTTTGCATATGTATGTATTGTTGCATTCTCTAACTATATGTTTTTTCTCTTAATTTTTTTTATTGTTTCCATAACTTTTCGAATTGAAGAATATTTATTTTTTGAAATAAACTATGCAAACAGTCAAGAAAATTTTTGAAAAAAAACAGATAGTTAGGGAGTGCGACAATACATACTTACGCAAATTTTCAAGTCATCATGTGCTATGTACATTTAGATTAAAAAATCACAATAACCCTTCTACTGCGTTATAGTGTCCAGTAGCTAATTTCCATGTTTTGATAGTGTCCAGCAGCCAAAACGACTTTTTTCAGTGTCCAACAGCCAATTCCACGAAGTCGCGGTGTCCAGCAGCAAATTTGGCCTTAAAAAAATATTTATAAAGGTAGTATGTTATACTGACAGGGGCAAAGTGTAATGGGAGATGTTTTTAGCAAATCATAAATAGTAGTTACCAACAAGCAACACAACTCAATGAAATCATCCACTTCCTCCGTCCAAAATACCTGGCATTCTAGCCATATCAAGTTTTTCCAAAATACTTGGCATTCTCACTTCCTGAGACAACTTTCTCTCTTTTTAATACACCTCTATCTCTATCTCTCTCTCCTCCTAGTTTTCTATGCACCCAAATTTTTCCACATCTCCTTAATCTTTGTTCCCAAGCCTAAAGCAACTATATTGGGACGGAGGGAGTAAGAGAATCGTCAAACAATGTGTGAGAGGTGAATTTCTAAAATACATCACACAGCCACTACCTAAATTAGCCTTGACCTAGCATAGCTGGCTTCCAAGAAAATATACCTTGAGCTTGGGGAAAGGATAAGGACTGTCAATACCATAGCAGTCCAAATAAACTCATCATTAATTGACATACAGCCAATGAGAGGTTCCCTAGCCGATTTCAAACCAACCACAGATGTCACCCAAGACAAGGAGAGAGGGCATGGGACATCAACGATATGGACAAACAGTAATCACCCTGTTCGTCTCGCTGCTTTGCAGCGGCTTCTTTGCAGCAGCTATAATGTTTAATTATTTCTTCTGCAACCGCTATAATGTTTCTGCAGTCGCTACAGTGTTCGTAGTTAGCAGCTGCAGCCTGCCGAACACCCTGAATATAAAGCTTGTGACGCCTTCGAGAGAAAGAGAGCACCACATCCAGCTATACATTTCATCGCCCATCTGATCATGTAGTAAGTACTAGGAATCTCTTGAATTATTTAGTGAACCTCCACTACCTCACATGTGCAAGGGACCAGAGATACTTACTCACTCTGTCCCAAAATACTTGGCGCTTTTGACTTGTAGGCACTACGTTTGACCATATTCAAAATTTTTACGCAAATATTATTTATTTTTTATAACTTGTTTAAACATTCGAGATACTTCAACCATGACATGTTTGTTTTGTTGTTTGCACAAAAAATATGAATAAGACAAGTGGTCAAAGTTGATGTCTGAAAATCAAATGCATCAAGTATTTTAGAATGGAGGGAGTAGGTACCAAGCATGGAGACCTGATCACCAAGTGGCTTTGTACGTATATGGTTGGGACTAGGGTTTACAAAACCTGTTACAACCAGACCAGTTTTAACGGAAACTGGAAAAAACCAGCCTGATCCGGTTCCATCGGTTCACCGGTTTCCGAGTTTGAGTCTGAAACGGAATTGAAATTTTTGACGAATTTTGGCCTGTTTTCATCTGTCTTTACCAGATCAATAAAAAAGGAGCTCAGGTGAACAAGAAGCTGGTCAAAAGGAAGAGCAACACAAGAAGCCAAGATATGTAGACAGAACAAGGAGTGAGTGTTGAGGGACACCGGCTAAGAACTGGAATTAGAAGCTTAAGGAAACAAGCAAAGACTTGTTGAGGAGCTTCCAGAAAACCTAACTGGGAAGTTGCAGATATATATAAAGCATAAAATCCGGGTACATAGCCACACAATTTGAGAAGTTTCGGCACTTGTAATCTGTCGTATCACAGCTATGTATATGTCACCGAACAATTGACTGGTACACTCCTCTGATTATAATTATGAGTAGCAGTATCGTTGTGGGAGAAGAAAATGTGACTACAGACCACCGTCATCTCGTATGGCATGGTGTAGCACGGCCCTACTTTGAACTGCACCTTGGCCGTCAACTCAGCGTCCAACGGGAGACTCATGTTTGGCCTACCGAGAAGCGACGACAGGTCTTCACCAACTTGCTGCGTGGAGAAACTCAATGGAAAGCCTATGGAGTTACGCGGCGGCTGGTAGAACGGCGTAGGGACCCCGGCCTGGAGCACCAAGAAATAATCGCTGTTATTGCCGGCCATGCACTTCATGCCGGCGCTGAGCATGAGGTACCGTATCCCGGCGCGGCGGCTGGGGTTTGTCGTCACGAGGGTGAACGCCCAGCTGGCGTCGTAGTGTCCGACTAAAGTGTCGGATGGCTTCCAGATGGATTCTATCAAGTAATTTATGGCTTTATTTGTGGATTTTCATAATGGAACACTACCTCTCTATAGCTTGAATTTTGGTATTATTACTCTGTTACCTAAACAAAAAGAAGCGGCACAAATAAAGAAATTTCGTCCTATTTGTCTCTTTAATGTGAGTTTTAAGATATTTGCAAAGGTTGCTGTAAATTGGATTACGGGAATAGCTAAAAATTTGATTAGACCCTCTCAAACTGCTTTTATACCTGGAAGAAATATAATGGAAGGTGTTGTGATTTTACATGAGACTATCCATGAATTACATAGAAAAAATTTGAGTGGCGTAATTTTGAAACTCGATTTTGAAAAGGCATATTATAAAGTTAAATGGGATTTCTTACAACAGACATTAAGAATGAACGGCTTTTCTAGTAAATGGTGTTCCTGGATTGAAAATTTTGTCTCGAAAGAAAGTGTAGGGGTGAAAGTCAATGATGATGTGGCTAGATACCAAACTAAGAAGGGTTTAAGGCAGGGGACCCATTATTGCCAATGCGCTGTGGCAGGCAGCTCCAAGCGGCGACGGCGAGCAGCTTCCTGCGTGGGGACCATTGGCTTCAAGGTGCGATTGCGGCGGTGTGAACGGATCCAGGCGAGAAGCTTTTTTTTGTGACTTTGGAATGTGAAGGCTTTTTTTCAATATCCATGTGTGATTATTGTAGCGATTCTGATGTACTGATTAAGATTGCCTTGTAGTTGAAAGAATGGAATTGAATATGTGGTCTGTGTGCTGAGATTTTCATACTGAGATGAGATGGTAGAAAGCTAGCAATGATTCGATTTGATGACTCTAAAAACTTGGATTCGTCACTAAGGGTCAGCTCCTACGTCTCACGAAACTCAGCTGGACTGGGCAGCTGTGACAGCAACCGGTCGTCACGGATGTGCTCCATGCGTGACGATTTTTGGGGACGTCACCCGGTTCAATGTATGACGCGAGATTCATGATAACTATCTGTTTCGTCACGGATGCTATTCTGTGATGGTTTTTAGCTACTGTGATGAAGTAGGAACGTCACGGACCTCTGGTTCTCTTGTAGTGCTAGTGGATGATGGTCTTTCTATTCTTTAATATGCAGACGATACAATACTTTTTATGGAACATAATCTTGAACCAGCCAAAAATATGAAAGTACTTTTATGTTCTTTTGAACAATTATTTGGTCGCAGATAAATTTCCATAGAAGTGAGTTATTTTGCCATGGGGATGTGAAGAACCATGAACAAGAGTATAGTGAACTATTTGGGTGTGGTATAGGAGAGTACCTCTGGGAATACCTATGCATTACAGAAAACTAAGTAACAATGATTGGATAATAATAGAGGATAAGTTTGAGAAGAAATTGAGTAGTTGGAAGGATAAGCATTTATTATATGGCGGACGATTGGTACTTCTAAATTTTGTTTTAAGCATCTAGCTCTTTTTATGTGTTCTTTCTTTGAGATACCGAAAGGGGTTTTAAAGAAATTAGATTACTATAGATCAAGCTTTTTTCTGGCAAAGTGATGAACACAAGAAAAGGTATTGACTTGTGAAATGGGATATTATTTGTAGACCAAAAGAACAAGGTGGTCTGGGTATACTTGATCTTGAAGTACAAAATAAATGCTTAGTCAGTAAATGGCTTTTAAATTACTCAATGAGGATGGTGTATGGCAACAGATGTTGAAAAATAAGTACCTAAAAAAGAAGGCACTTACTCAAGTAGAATATAATCCTGGCGATTCACATTTCTAGTCTGGGCTAATGAATGTTAAGGAACAATTCTTACAATATGGTTTGTTTATTGTCAAAAATGGCACTCAAGTTAGATTCTGGGAGGATAAATGGCTAGGTAATAGTACTTTAAGAGATGTTTTCCCATTCTCTATAATATTGCTTGAAAGAAATATGATATTGTATCTACTGTCTTAAGTTCTTGCCCTTTAAATGTTTCATTTACAAGAGTTTTAACGGGGCCAAAACTTATTGCTTGGCAAAAGCTTGTGTTCAGATTAGCTCAGGTACAATTGAGTCTGGAACGTGATTTCTTTAGATGGTCGCTACTTGATAGTGGCAAATTTATGGTTCAATCGATGTATGGTGCTATTCTAGGCACAAGTGTTATACCAAATAGTGGATACCTTTGGAAGATTAAAGTACCCCTAAAATAAAAGTTTAATCTAGCTAGAAGAAACTAGACAGAAAATCATAAATGTTGTTTTTATAGTAACCTAGAGACTATACAACATTTGTTTTTTTATTGCAGTTTTGCTAGATTTATTTGGAGACTCGATCATTGAGATTTCTTTTTGTATTCAATCACCTAATAGCATTGCCGACATGTTTGGGAATTGGATTAGTGGTTTTATGCCTAGTTAAAAGAAAGTTAATGTTTGTTGGTATAGGCGCCATAAGTTGGGCGATATGATTAAGCTGTAATGATGTTATTTTTGATAAATCTTCACTTAACTCCTATGCAGGTTATTTACAGGGGGTACACACTGGATGAGAACATGGTCTCTGTTCCAGAAGGAGGAGGCAAGAACTGCTATGCTGAAGCCATGTCTTCTCTTGAAGACCGTGACAATGGATATCTTCGCCAAACCTACGTAGAAGTTAGTGTTGGAGGATCGAAGGTCTAGATGTGACGTCAAAGCCCTCCAACAATGAATTGATGTAGTTCTTGTTCGTTCGAAGGCTGTCGTAGGTAGTCGAGGCGTCAGAGTCCCTTGGCGAAGCCCTCCTGGATGGTCCAAGTCGTAGACTGATGTGTGCGAAGCCCTCCTTGATGGTCCGAGTCGTAGACCGATGTGTGCGGAGCCCTCCTTGATCGTCCGAGTCGTAGTCCGATGTGTGCGCAGCCCTCCTGGTCCGCTGGTCGAAGGTGTTGGCGTTCAGGTTCTCTGCAGTTCTTGGCTACGCGAAGCCCTCCTTTGCCCATGATGCCGGGCGAAGGGGTGGAGTGTTATGAGAAAGTTTGGTGCGGTCCGAATGCTTGTTCTTTGGCTCGTGGCCCGAAAAACA
>LAPY01006590.1:6323-17687 GCA_000970635.1 Eragrostis tef
CCCCCCCCCCCCGCCGCGCCCGCGAATCCCCCGAGGGCCTCCTCCGCCACCAGCTCGACATGTGCTCCCGCCACGCCGACCTCACCACCGCGCTCCGCCTCTACGACGCCGCCCTCTCGCCCGCCTCCCCCGTCCCGCTCTCCCTCCACCACTACAACTGCCGCGTCCGCCTCCGACCCCGACGCCGCCCAGCGCGGCTTCGACATCTTCGCCAGGATGGAGGCCGACGGCGTCCAGCCCAACGAGGCCACGCTCACCAGCGTCGCCCGCCTCGCCGCCGCCACCCGCGACCCAGCCATGGCCTTCTCCGTCGTACGCCGCATGGCCCAAGCGGGCATCCCGCCGCGCCTCCGCTCCTACGGCCCCGCCCTCTTCGCATACTGCGACGCCAAGGACGCCGACGGTGCCAGGCAGGTCGAGGCCCACATGGAGGCCTCCGCCGTCGTGCCCGAGGAGCCCGAGCTTGCCGCTCTGCTCCGCGTCAATGCGGACAACGCCAGGGCCCATGAGGTGTATAGGCTCCTGCACCGGACGCGCGCCCTCGTCAGGCAGGTCTGCGAGACGACCGCCCAGGTCGTCGAGGCCTGGTTTCAATCTAACGCAGCGGCGGAGGCTGGGGTCGACAAGTGGGATGCCAGCAAGGTCAAGGAGGGTGTCCTCAAGGGTGGCGGCGGCTGGCACGGCCAAGGTTGGCTTGGCAGGGGGCAATGGAGCGTTGGCCGGAGCCACATGGTCAAGGATGGCACGTGCCAGCGGTGCAGAGAGAGGCTTGTCTGCATAGACATTGATCCATCGGAGACAGAGAACTTTGCAAATTCGCTCATTGAACTGGCGAGCAAGCGAGAGGTCAAAGAGGATTTCCTGACCTTTCAGGTCTGTCTTTCACCCCTCACAACTGGCAACAAGTTGGCAGAATCATATGTACATTCTTCATTGCATAACTTTGTAAGCTCCTGATTGAGGACCTGATGTCTGCAGCACTGGCTACGTCGCCATGGACCATTTGATGCTGTTATTGATGCCGCTAATGTAGGCCTTTACAATAGTAAAGTTTTCAGCTTTTCCCAGGTAAGAGTCTTTTCTTCTGCAAACCAATAAAGCTAAAATCTGATTGTTCTCAACACAAGGGCACAAAGACATTGCTAAAATCTTATTCCTCTCAGGTGAACTCTGTTGTGAATGCCATTCAGAGAATAACAAAATCAAACAAATTGCCATTGATCATTCTGCATAGGAACCGTGTAAATAATGGCCCTGCAAAAGCTCCACACAATCAGAAGATTCTAGACAGTTGGCGGAATGCCGGAGCACTATATGCTACTCCGCCTGGTTCCAATGATGATTGGTGAGCCCCCTCTTCTGTTTACTCAAACAATAGAACATCATCTGAATAAAAAAAATGTCAAGCTGGATCGGTTACCATAAGCAAAAAGGGGACATGCTGTTGATGGTGTGACTTAGGTGATGATAATGTTTGTGTGCCCCATTTAGATTGTATTTCAGCTCATGTTCTGTAATTTCCATATCCATAAATCAGTTATTTCCTATTCACCCACATGGAGGCCTCCGACGTCGTGCCCGAGGAGCCCGAGCTTGCCGCTCTGCTCCGCGTCAATGCAGACAACGCCAGGGCCGATGAGGTGTACAGGCTCCTGCACCGGACGCGCGCCCTCGTCAGGCAGGTCTGCGAGACGACCGCCCAGGTCGTCGAGGCCTGGTTTCAATCTAACGCAGCGGCGGAGGCTGGGGTCGACAAGTGGGATGCCAGCAAGGTCAAGGAGGGTGTCCTCAAGGGTGGCGGCGGCTGGCACGGCCAAGGTTGGCTTGGCAGGGGGCAATGGAGCGTTGGCCGGAGCCACATGGTCAAGGATGGCACGTGCCAGCGGTGCAGAGAGAGGCTTGTCTGCATAGACATTGATCCATCCGAGACAGAGAACTTTGCAAATTCGCTCGTTGAGCTGGCGAGCAAGCGAGAGGTCAAAGAGGATTTCCTGACCTTTCAGGTCTGTAATTCACCCCTCACCACAACTGACAAGAAGTTGACAGAAACATATGCACATTCTTCATTGCATAACTTTGTAAACTCCTGATTGAGGACCTGATGTCTGCAGCACTGGCTACGTCGCCATGGACCATTTGATGCTGTTATTGATGCCGCTAATGTAGGCCTTTACAATAGTAAAGTTTTCAGCTTTTCCCAGGTAAGAGTCTTTTCTTCTGCAAACCAATAAAGCTAAAATCTGATTGTTCTCAACACAAGGGCACAAAGACATTGCTAAAATCTTATTCCTCTCAGGTGAACTCTGTTGTGAATGCCATTCAGAGAATAACAAAATCAAACAAATTGCCATTGATCATTCTGCATAGGAACCGTGTAAATAATGGCCCTGCAAAAGCTCCACACAATCAGAAGATTATAGAGAGTTGGCGGAATGCCGGAGCACTATATGCTACTCCGCCTGGTTCCAATGATGATTGGTGAGCTTCCTCTTCTGTTTACTCAAACAATAGAAAATCATCTGAATTAAAAAAAATGTCAAGCTGGATCGGTTACCATAAGCGAAAAGGGGACATACTGTTGATGGTCTGACTTAGGTGATGATAATGTTCGCATGCCCCATTTAGATTGTATTTCAGCTCACGTTCTGTAATTTCCATATCCATAAATCAGTTATTTCCTATTCCATGGCAGGTATTGGCTGTATGCTGCTGTCAGTTGTCGGTCATTACTTGTTACAAATGACGAGATGCGCGACCACTTGTTTCAACTGCTTGGGACTAGTTTCTTCCCCAGATGGAAAGAGAAACATCAGGTTTATTTCTCATCTAAAATCTGCACTTTCTTGAATGTGTTGCTGCTCATAAACTCAGAAATTGTACATTTGTGTCGAGGCCAATGGGAATAAAACATTTCAGAGTCATGACTGGCCCTTCGTGGTTTTATGGAACCCGAAACTTCATCTTGATCCCTTTTTTTTGTCAAAATTTTGATGTAAATAATTCTTGGCTACTCTATACAGGTCAGGCTAACTTTTTCGGGACGTGGCCCTACGCTTCACTTGCCACCTCCTTATTCAATTGTTATTCAGGTGATGAATCTAAATCCCCTCACTATCACTAAATCCCCTCACTTAGTATCGTCGTTATTCAATGTTATTATCACTGTTTGATGTAGGAATCCGAAGACGGAAGCTGGCATGTGCCAACAACATCCGGTGACGATATTGAACAGCCACGGGAGTGGATTTGTGCTAATAGGAAAACTTCCAAGCAGGCTTTGGTAGGGCGGGTGTCTCTCCACTAGCCATGTTTTAAGTAGGCTTTGCCTGATGGGATTCCGTTACTTACCAATTTCTCATATACCAAAGGAGCAATATAGTGAAACTCTGGGCATGCTTTCTGTCTCCATGCTCGTCTGCTTTAGAGGTTCAGGTGTAGTGATCAACTGTGGGGTATTGCCCATGAAATTTTGCTGTAATTTGGATAGTAAGGATAGTGACAATCATCAATATGTGAAGGCAGACGGATATTTGGATAATTGTCAGTGTTGTACAAGTTTTGATCTAGCAGAGCCGGCTGTGAGGTTGAAGATATGTTGAGAATGATGCATTTTAGCGATTGAAGGGGGATAAATTTTTTTGTTATTAACATATGGTAAAATAATGGTATGTTACTGTGTGAGACATTTCTTCCTTCGGTATAGTCTGTAAACTGAACTCGTGCTGTTGATGTCATCTGCCCTTGTTGATACCGCGCTGTAGTTTCATAATACCGCGCTTGTTCGATTAGGAACCTGTAGTTCATCTCCTTCGCAATAGATTGCCTTCAACATGATGCAGGTGAATGGTGCTAGCCAGAATTGCTCGTGCGTCAGTCACGTTATCCGTGTCTGGGCAGGACAGCCAATAGAGGCATGCCACATGTCCTATGTGCTTCCGTGGCGGAGCACACCCCGGGTTGGAGGCCTCAAGGTGTCGTCAACCTTCCACAGCCACAAGAACTGGCACAGGAGCCACGTCTCTCTCTCTCTCTCTTGGGCGTCGTCGGCGCAGCAACACCACCAGACACACCCAATAGGCCAATACAGAAGAAGAGCGAGAAATCAGGGCTGCTGGATGGGGGAGCCTGGGGGGTTCTGCTGCATCCTGGATTTAGCTTGATGCATTCCAGATTTCATCTGAAGCGGGTTGCCCCAACAATGGCCGCGCCCTGCTTCTCCTCCGTGGCTGTGACCAGCAGCAGGAGCAGGAGCCGGAGGATGCCTGGCTGCCGGCCGGAACCGCCTCGTTTCTTGGTCGTCAGCTGCGACACCAGGACAGCAGCAGCAGACGTCTATTCATCCCTGGTATGCAATTAGCTCGCATATATATATATCATCGTTATATATATGCATCTAGTATCAGATTAAATCAAGAGCAACTGCTTGTGTGGATCCACAGGCGGCCAAGATACTAGGCCCACCCACGACCTTCAACGCTGCCAAACTCAAGGTCGAGTTCGCCGGTGAAGACATGATGACGAGGAGCAAGAAGCAGCCCTTCCCCAGGGCCTACACCCTCACCCACTGCGACTTCACCGCCAACCTGACGCTCGCTGTCACCGGCTCCATCACCAGCGAACAGCTGCGCAGCTGGCAGTCCACGCTGCAGCGGGACGACGTTGTCGCCGAGTGGAAGGAGATGGCCACCGGGGAGATGACGCTCCACGTGCACTGCTACGTCAGTGGCGCCAACCTCCTGCAGGAGCTCGCTGCCGGTTTCAGATACTATGTCTTCTCCAAAGAGCTACCTCTGGTACGGTATCCTTCTCTCTTAATTTGAACCTGCAGCGCAGAGAACTATGTATGATTTGTACCTACAGACGATTTCAAAAACCTGAGTTCGATTATATGCATGGAAACAATTCATACTCCAAGGTTCTTAAGGCGGTGGTTTACGGCGACGCCACACTGTTCACAGAGCGTCCGGAGCTGATGGAAGCCAAGGTGTGGGTGCACTTCCACTCTAGCTCAAGGAAATATAACCGGATAGAATGTTGGGGTCCCCTCAAGGAGGCCACAAAGGTAACTTCTTGAAAATAACTTGTTTGCCCCGTGCATATATTTAGTGTCAAGCTCTGTATAGTCATTATAAATTTGCACTCTGTGATCCTGGTGGGAATTTTCCAATCTTTATTTTGTTTGTTTTGAAGCGAAATTTGCTTGATGGTCGATTCAACGAGTTGCAAAACGCAATCACCAAAAGGCGACGGAAATGGGGCCCAGAGACAATCTTCAACGCTCTAGTGGCCCTTCTACTTTAATTTTATGAAGAGCTATCAGCCTATAGAGTGAGCATTTGTTTATAAAAGCATTTGAAATATTGTTCATTCTTTGATCTGCTGATGTACTCTGTGAAACTGGGAGGTAGTTTCTAAGCTTGCCTTTTGTCTGACATAAGTCTAAAACGTTTGTTGCTTATGAAAACCTTTATTTATAACTTCACCATCAAAAGAATGATATTTTGTTGCTTAATACAATTATTAGGTTTCAGAATTAGAGAAAACAAATTGGTTTGTATGGTGTAGGATTTCATGGTTTTGATTATTTCAGCTGTAATGAAGATGAAGCAGACCATTTTTAGGACTATAGAAAGAGGAAGAGTGTTAAAGAAATTTAACATTATAATGTGACCCATGTAAAATAAAACAAACTGATTCTTTATAAAAGATCTATGTGTGATGATTTCTTAGATGAAAATAAAATAATCATGGGTTGAAATACGGCCAAATTTGCCAGTGGACACTGTGACTTTGTGGAATTGGCTGCTGGACACTGAAAAAAGTTATTTTGGCCACCAGACACTATCAAAACATGGAAATTAGCTGATGGACACTATAACATAGGAAAAAGATTGTTATGAATTTTTTATCTCGATGTATACAACACATGTCGACTTGAAGTTTTGCATATGTATGTATTGTTGCATTCTCTAACTATGTGTTTTTTCTCAATTTTTTTCTTGACTGTTTGCATAGTTTATTCTGAAATATAAATATTCTTCAAGTCGAAAAGTTATGCAAACAATCAAAAAGAATTAAGAGAAAAAACACATAGTTAGAGAATGCAACAATAAATACTTATGCAAAATTTCAAATCATCATGTGCCACGTACATTGAGATAAAAAATTCACAATAACCCTTCTCCTATGTTATAGTGTCCAGTAGCTAATTTCTATATTTTAATAGTGTCCTGCAGCCAAAATGACTTTTTCTAGTGTCCAACAGCCAATTCCACAAAGTCACAGTGTCCACGGGCAAATTTGGCCGTTGAAATACCCTCTCCTGTCACTTCAAAGACAGATAATAAAAGATACGCGTGTGTGAAAAATACATGTGCATGTATAAAAGAAAAATAATCATAAAGAGCAAGAGTATTTGTTTCAAGGGCATAGGTGAATTTTGCGATGCCTCTTGACATGCACATGTATGAAAGAATTTTGCACAACCTTTAGCATTAAGAAATTATGGAAATAATATTTAGTGCATCAGGAAGGGTTTTCTCATAGGTGAGGCAAGAAATGCATTGCATGAGAGAGCCGGTGTGAATGGATTTAAATGCATTCACATGAGATGTTTTGCCTTAAGGAGATTCATTGCACACCTAAATCAATAAGCCTTTGTCTTTGCCACAAGTAAGTATGTAGTTATTGTTCAATGGCACACGATAAAAACCCATTACATGGAGCTCTATATGCAGCAATTTTTGCACGAAGGAAAACTAATGTGAACGCATTTAACATTCACACTTACGTGTAAGGTTTTGGCTTGAGAAGATGTCTGAGCCAAAAAAAAAATCCATTACGTGAAGATATGAGAGACACTTCTTCTCTGTTTTCTGCCTCATTAAGAACTTAAGATAGGGAGATGAGAGCAATGCACGGTGCATCAATTTAGAACTGTGCCAAGGCAAATAATATTTGGTGCATGAGTATTTCTTAAGTGGCATGTACGTTTTTATATACATTGCGTTGAGACAATTTATTTCAAGTCGAATCAAAGGTGTCATGCATTTCTGACAGGCTACTTTAGGGTTAAGCCTTTCAGGACGGATTTATTTGAGATTGTGAGAAGGCTTTCTGGGTCTGATCTAGGAAGTGACAGCGCCTTGTCAGACTAGAAATCTTATGGCACGTAACAAATTACAATCACGGGGGTCTGACGGAAATGAAAGATAATTTGTTTTGGTTGATGCTAGCACTGGGTATCATGTTAGAAGTAAAAGATGCAGGTAAGATACCGTTGGGTAACGGGCTGCTTGGATTATTTCAGAATCTTTCATCCTTTTTCCGTTGCATGTAACCAGTAGCCTGCTGTTGCAAATTCAAACATTTTGCGCTCCGGGGAGTTCCTCTCGAATGGAATGGCAGTTGCAAAAGTGAAGCACTTTTTACCCACCTAGCACATATTACATATCTGCTACCAGTTGTGGCCCCTCCACCAGACCATCAAGAAAGAGAAGATATTATAATTCCTATATTCTAGAAGATAATTATTTGTTCGATATATATAGTGAAGTATCAGAATTCCTCCCTTTCCTCTCCATATAACAGGGACAGGGAGGACAGGGAGACGGTCATTCTTCCATTCCATCGGCTAACTAGTTGCGGCTCAGGCTCGTCGTTGTGCTCCTCGCCGGCAGCGGCAAAACCTTGCAACGCCGTGGCTGTGCACCCACTCCCACTCCCGTTGCCCGCCGGTCCCAGCACCTCATCATCATCAACATCCATTGCCGCCGCCTCCACTTCTTCCTCCTCCTCCATGGCTGGCTCCTCCTCTTCCTCCTCAACCACGGCCACATCCTCGTCGTCTTCCTCGTCGACGCCGTCGCTCCCGTGTCTCCTCAACAGGGATTCTTTGTTGGTGGTGGAGTGGGACGTGGTGGTTCTCGACCCCAACAAGAAGAAGCCGATGAGGCCACACCACCCCGGCAGACGCGGCCCTGCTGCAACGTCCAAGCGCCCGCGGTCGGTGTCCCCCTTGACGGCGACGCACCATGCCATTGCCAAGAAGACGGTCCGATCGTCGGAGACAATCGCCGACGCCGCACAGGCCTGGAAGAAGAAGAAGGTCGTGGCCCTGGATCAGCGTCGTCGTCACCGTGTACCTCCTCCTCCTCCTCCTCCTCATCCCCACGTGAGGAGGAGGAACTCACAAGTGCCGGAAGATGACCTCACCAATCCTCTCATCTCCATGGATTGCTTCATCTTCCTCTGAGAGCATAGTGTGTGCCACGTTCTTTGGGGGGAAAGACAAAAACAGAGCGCACAATGTGTGCGTGCGTGCTTGATTTGGTATGTTGGTGATCGAGGCTTGATTATTGTGTACTACGTCCTTTTTCGCTTCATTTTACCTGCTTATTATTTCTCCCCCTAATGTTATCAATTAAAATCCGATAAGAGTAGCTTACGTCTTCCTGGCACGATCGATACATAATGGTCCTCACGCACGCTATCTTATTCCATGGAGCATTTCAGCTGAGCTGATAATACTTTCCGACCCTATACATATCAGAGAATAAAGCTGCCTGCTGTGCAACGTGCCAGCAGCTAACAAATACAGCTACCTAATAGAACTTTTCTATCTATCAATTTATTATAATAAAAGAGGCGACCGGTAGCTCTTTTGTTTTCCTTTTCCAGAATAGAGAATAACTGACTAGCTGGCTCAGAGCCCGAATATGCAGCTCAGATTTACTTAAATCTAGGAATCTCGTGGAACTGTTACATAGCAAGCTCCATGACAGACTAGACTTGCTTGATGCCATTTCCTCCGCCATGAAGGGCAAGTGTCCTACAAATTACTCGACACGACATTCATTCCCTCGACTTGGTTCCGCTAATTACAAGATGAGGTGGTCGCATTGTTATTCACAACATAGTGACTAGATAAGTAGCAGCACGAATACTTCAAAACACCACGTACCCGAGCCGAGGCAAATTAAACGGACACTCGAAATCAGCAACTGAGATCATCCAAGCATATCACTTCGGTGGCACCCTTCTGCTCTTTCTCCGCAGAAGACTCGATCACCGTAAGCTTTTCGTCCAGCTCGCTTATCAGCTTCCTTATCCTCTCCCCGCCGTCAGGTAGCTTCGACACCAGTGCCTAAAATCAACAATTTTCACAGCACGGTTATAAAGGCACATTTGGACGATATATTGGTTGGCTGTGTACAAGATTTGCTTGAGAGAGTTACCACGTTGGACAGGTTCTGTGAAAGACGGTTGATTCTCGCCTTGATTTCTTCAGGACTCTCTGCATTTCTGTTGACTGGAGAGTACCTTCGAGCAGTAAACTGTTCATCTTTTGGCTTGAACGCAAAAGCCGCCCTACACAAAACAGAAAGACATGTTTACTAGACGTACATATGCAGCACCACAGCCTAGTCACATACCGCCACTGGCAAAGCAAAATGATGGTCCTTACCCATTAGCAACATAGTCAGATGAGGATCCCTTGTAGTAGTGCTGGGACATCATGGGCATGGCTCGAGATTTACTGCAACCAGGACTGTCAGTTTATTACAACTAAATCGATCGCAGCAAGAACTTAACATAGCAACGCAAGGTAAACAACCGGTGACGTCCATGAAGGCATGGTATCCTTCATTAACAAGAAATGAAGGCATGGCTATCTAAAAATTATGCAAGTAAAAGAGACGTGTGTTCAAACTTCAAAGTGGTAAGACTGACCTGTCCAGTGCATCATTCTCACTCAATGTGGGCAGGATAGCTGTTTTTGAGAATAGAAGGCTATGATGACTCACACCAGCTATGCCTTGCTTCTCCAAAAACCGTATATGCTTCCTCAAGGACTCATCCCTGCATAATGCATTAGAAAGGGGACAAACTCCTCAGCAGTTTTCAGTAAACTTCGAATGATAAGCAACTATTGTACTCTGGCCAAGTAGCAAATTCATCTGAAAACAAGTTGCTACAATTTCTGGCGTGCTAACTTCATCTTATGTTAAATAACAAACAGTTTCAGGCTCAGCATATAAAAATGCCTACGAAAAATCCTGGAGGAACATCAACTCTTTGGACAATATGCAAGTTCCCCCTGATTGATACCATTGTAATGATGACAAATTCACAACCTTTTCATCTAAAATTCATGTGAAACTGTAGTTAAATTTATGGTTGTATCCATTAGTTATCTACAGTAATACAGAATAGCAAATAAGTAACATTTCAAATTGACACATATGACTCATTATAAGTGGCGTCAACTCGTGAAGATCAACAGTGCCACAAGTAAAGCCTGTAAAGGAAATTCAATGGGAGCTCGTTTCTTACATAATAACTTGTTGACCATGCTCTTCTTGCAACTGGTTGTGCGTAAGAGAAACATCAAAACCTTGTTTTGGCAAACTAAAAAGCTCTTGAATCTCCTGAAAGCACAAAGAAAACCATAAGCACCCAGCAGGACATTGCGAAAACAACGAAAAGAATGGTAACAGGATTAGTACGCTCTTGCTGAAGTAACGTGTCTGTTCTTTTTGCTCGGTTGCTGTCCTGAACAGAGCCCCCTTGAAGACCTGGAAAAGAAAAACATTATGTCTTGCTCTCACTGTCTAACTTTCCTTTAAGCTGGACCCAGAATACATGATGGTGAAACCAAACCCAAAAGCAAGTGTTGCGTGGATGACATAATAATTGGTAAAACTACCCAGCGAAAAAAATGTGTTCCCAAGTTTCTGATCAAGGAAATATGATCAACAAAAAAATAGTATATGAGTTTACGCAAACAAATTTTTGTAACATGGAGTTGCAAGGAGAAACATGTACGAATGTAATAGAAAAGAGAAACACTATGGTTCATTAAAATTGCTTCTATGAATTGTGTATGAATGGCAGTTATTCAGGAGGTAAAAGCTCTTGAATGGTCTTTAACCTGTAATTTGTATATCTTTTCTTCAATGGTTGCAGATGTCATCAAGCGGTATACAATCACATCTTTGGTCTGACCAATACGATAAGCACGATCAACACTTTGATTGTCTGTACTGTAAAGAGGAAAAAAAAAGCATGTAAGGATAACAAATTGTAGTGTAAAACCTGAAGGAAGAGTTAATATTTGTCATTGTTTAGATACCTTGGGTTCCAAGCAGGATCAACTACTATGACACGTGCTGCCTTAGTGAGTGTAAGTCCAAGTCCACCAACTTGTGTAGTTAGCAAAAATATGGGAGCTCCAGGACCCTCTTGGAAGTCCTGAAGGAGGCAAATGTGTGTAAGCAACAAAACAGATGCAGTTAAGTCCAAGACATAAACCTTCAAAAACGAAGGAACAGGGGGTAACCTTCACAATCCTTTCCCTCTCAG
>LAPY01006595.1:6397-17628 GCA_000970635.1 Eragrostis tef
CCGATGGCCTGGGCGGAGCGGCGTGGGGAGCGGTGACGGCGTGGCGCTGCGGGTGGGCACGGCGGCATAGGGAAGGTGCTCGGCGGCGTGTGAAAGAGGAGAAGAAAGATAAAAAGAGAAAATGATGTGGCACCTGACAGGTGGGACCCACAATGCCACATCGGACAATACCACTCTGAAAACCGCCGAAGGAGGTAAATTGAAGTGAGAGAAGGAGTTGAGAGAGTCAGGCTACCCGGTTTTGTAATTGGAGGTAAAAGTTGCACCTCCTATAAGAGTTGAGGGAGGCAAAATAGACTTTTTCATTTCTTTTTCCAAGCCGCAGCCCACTCCAGCCCACGTCGGCCCAGCCGGCCCAACTCCTCATCTTCCTCCTCGCGACCACTAGGCAAAGACAGATGCCGCCACCGTCAGACCGCCGGTCCGCACCGCCGTAGGCGCGTGCCGCCGCCTGACCAACCAACTCGTCGTAGTACACGCGCCCATGCTGGTCTCTTAACTCTCCTCCGCTCCCATTCGTCGCACCGCCGCATCCCCTACCTCCTCATAACTCCGGCATTTACTCTGGCGAGCCGACGAGCCGAAGCCGACGACGAGCACCTCGAAGCTTTCTCCTCCGCGCAAGCACAAACCTCCCTCTCTCTTTCCACTCGGGAGCTCTTCCCCTTTCTTTCTCTCTCCAACCCCGGCGAGCTCTCTGGCGTCCCTTCCCGTCGTCGCAGAAGCGCGCCCCATCTTCCTTTCTCTACCCCGAGCTTCGCTGCACCGCGCTCCTTCCCGGCGTGCCCTTGGTTCGCGCAGTCGCGCCACCATGGGTTGGATTGAGGTCGAGCGCCTCCGCCGCCGTCGTACCCTCGACGTCGGCCACC
Source organism: Eragrostis tef (assembly GCA_000970635.1). Classification (NCBI taxonomy): domain Eukaryota; kingdom Viridiplantae; phylum Streptophyta; class Magnoliopsida; order Poales; family Poaceae; genus Eragrostis; species Eragrostis tef. Next base: position 7,267 of record LAPY01006595.1, read on the forward strand.
TTCCCGGCCAGGCCCCGTTCAACCCGTGCGCGCGCTAGCTTCGCTGTGACGGCGCGCACCTCATCGGCCCACTAGAACTCGTCGCGTCGCGCTCCCTCACCCTCTCCACCGAACGCCGCCGACGAGCGCCACGCCACATCGCCACCACATGCGTCCCTGCCTCCTCCGTCGACGCCACCTTGCCACCAAGCTTCTCCGTGTCGCCGCGTAGCTCCCCGGCCAGCACGAACTCGACACGCCAGACTCCTTACCTTTCCCCGTCGAGCGCCGCCGCCGAGCTCCGCCCCCGGGCATCGTCGATGCGTCCCCAACCTCGCGCGACATCTACGTGTCCTTGCGGTGAGCTCGCGCCTCCCATATCTCTCTCCTGACCCTTTTCGCGCCAAGTTTGGCCCACCGAAGCGCTGCAACTGCCGCTCCGGTGAGCTTCGGCGATGGCGCCGCCGCGCCAGTCGCCGTCGGCGATCGTGCGCTGCTCCACTTACCCTCGGCCGTCCGTTCCAAAACCAACGACCCAGATTAGATTGCCCCGTACCCCTTCGCTTTCATAAAATCTTGCCCGTCGATCTCAGATCTAACGCTCCAGATCATTCAGTCCACCGTGTTGCCTGGTGAACCCGAACCATGGACTCGGTCCACAGACCTGTGGACTCGGTCCATGCTTTTCCTTTACAAAAATGAATCCTATAATTCCTAGAAATTCCCAGCCTTTGCACTTTACAGTGAAGCCCCTAATCTTTACTGTAACTCTGTTTAGGTCCTGTCCTTTTATAGAGATGTCCTTGTACTGTCTGATAATTATCATTCGTCCCTACCTGTTTACAAAAACACCGCTTTACTTTTTTGTAATTATCTTTTATCCCTTGTCCTTTTACATAATTACAGATAGGTTCCCAAACCCTTCGGTAATTACCATTAGGTCCCTAAAACTTTTTTGATTTTACTGTTCAGCCCTCAGAATGTTCTTGTAATTATGCACAGGTCCCTAGAACCTTCAAATGTCCGTAACTTCTCAACCGTAACTCCGTTTCGGGCGATTCTTGAGCTCGCGCGTTCTTAGAAACGCGTACTACCCTTTGATACTAATCTTGAAGCTCTAGAATACATTCCGGAGTCATCAATAGCCTAAGTTCCACACTATCTCGACTCCGTCGATCTCGCATGTCCCAAATGCTAATTTCACCTTTTCATGCAACACCTAACCAATCGTGTCAGATTGTTTCACTTCAAAACTTAACACCCTTTGTATTGCAACTCAACTCCGACCTTAACCTATCTTAACCGTCGCTCGATCAATCTTGTTCTATCGTTACACTTCGAGACCTAGTATCTACGTTATCGCAACTCAACTACGACCCTAACCTAGCTCAACCAGCGCAATCAAAGTTAATCCAATATTTCCACCGATCTTTACCAAACCTTATTGATTTATTGTTCTCTTTAAGTACGGTCTTTCATTCGAACTTATTGGATTCACTATTCATTGCTATGCTAGTTTTCTAATTATCCTTAATTGATTGATTTTGTGTTTATTTGCAACCATTCATCCATAGCATACATGATCACGTACACGTACCACCGTCATGCGCTCAACTCATGATAGATAATTAATAGCTTCGTATTAATAATTAATCTATCTAGTTTGTAATCAATAGCTAATTATCATCAGATAGTGCTTTAATGCAAGTAAGTAAATAAAGTGACACACCTTACACTTGTACACTTGTTGCACGAACCTTTATATACAACCTATATAAATACTTAGTATCGTGAATGTACAAAGAACACGTACACACGTTGTTCCTCCCTTCACATGCAAGCATGCACTTTTCATGGTTTAGCATCCCTAAACACATCAAAAATCCTAGTGCTCATGCTTACCCCAAATAGCCTTCTTGAGATAATAAGACCCTTCTAAAGTAAAACATGTTGCATCATACATGATTTGTGTCTTATCTTCCATTGGTGTTCCATTGGTTCTTATTGAAGTTAAACGAATCTTACTGGCTCTTTTTGATCTTTATTTTTCTTTGCGGTAGTTTGTTTATACGATATGTTTTATGCGCTAGCTTACACGAGATTCGAGGAAGAGCTAGAAGAATCCAAGGAAGGTTGAGAAGATCCAAGCTTCAAGGACGAGCTGAAGAATCCAAGCTCAAGGACGAGTCAGAAGCTACAAAGTTTTGAGTAAGGACTTGAAGGCATCGACTTCGATAGAAAGTTGAAGAACCAAAACTTGAAGATTAGGATAGTGTGTTGCAGGCAAGCTCTACTTCTCCTTGATCATGATTGAACCTACTGTTTTCGCAACGCACCTATATGGCCTACTCTCGTAATACGCATTACTTGTTATTTTACTGCTTGTGTAGTTATGGTCCTACTTGCTTATCGATATTGATGTCACTTACTTAGGCATTGATATTGAACCCTTGCTACCCTTTTGTTTACCTGTCACCTTGATAACCATTGGACCCTTTCATCGTCTCTATGATGATACTTTTACCTTGCTACTAGATATGCTTAGGACCCATAATGTTTCTACATTGCCACACCTTATCACATATATGCTTTACACATTGGGTTGGGAGTAGCACAACTATGTTAGGTGGTGATGATGATGATGGTGACGGTGATGGGATGGGTTGTATTGCGGGCAAGGCCACTAGTGAAGTATGTTGGAGTGATATACCCTTAGTGTGGGATATATGGTGCTTGCCCGGCCATATAAGGACCGGTTCTGACGTCTGTAAACATAATGATTCTCGTACAACCACGGAACCCCAAATGGGAGGGACTTACCCTACCTTCTTGGTACTCTTGCAAATGCCACCTGGAGGCCAGTCGAGGCAACGGAAGCTCAGGAAAAGACACGGGAAACGTACCAGTGATCCGGCTCGCAGAACCCGCTATCAGTTACGGGAGTGCCGCCTGTCCTGTTATGTGTTACAGGATCCTTCTATAAGTTACAGGAGCACGACGTACCCTGTATACAGTGCTAGAGTGACCTTTCATGTCACTAGCCCTTGGGTGTGATTCCGTGGTGGAATTGTGAGACTACTCGGAGGAGATGGAATAAGCGTTACGTACCCCCTTGCAAAGGGTGCGTAGCCCATGGAAAAAGATGTACAACCTCTGCAGAGTGTAAAATTCATCCAGATAGACGTTGTCACGGCATATGACACATTATTGTTATGCACACGTATGGATTAGCCACCTCTCTTATCCCTTGGCGTGTGAGTGGGTTGTAGTCAGCCCGTGTTTTGGAAGTGATGGCAAGTGTGTTGGGTCGGTATGATCCTTGAGGTCAAAAGGCCCAACTAAAATTTAGGAACTGGCGGGAACGCCACATACTCCCCCAGGACCAACCAACTAAAATATTGACAATCAGTTTCCTATTTTATCTATGAATCCTTCACTTGCTTTAGTAAACCTTGTATAAAGTTTGCTTGCTGCAAATGAACCATACAACCTCCTCCTTGCTAAGACCAAAAATGCATGTATACATCCCCTTGTGTAGTGTAGGGCTTGCGATTGTTGGTTTAGTAGGAGAAGACTTCGTACAAGACGACGACGATTTGGTTTTTGGTTCTACTTCTCAAGTCTGCTTGTGGTGTTGGCTCATGGTTTCTGTTGTCTTCTTCGCTGTTAGTTGGTCGGATGGACATGGATTATTATAAATCCTTGTCGTACCGCCACGAAGTATGGTTTTGATTTACCATATCTGTGTTCTTGTGCATATCAGCTACTGATCTAGAGACTAATACAGGATGCACAACATATCCCAGAAATAGGGTATGACAGGAAAACAGATTTTTGGAGTTATTTTTCCAATTGTTAGACACCGACCGTGCCACCCATCCATTTTCTTTCCATGGGACCCAGTTAACCACATGCCTTGAACCCGATACAAGCACCCCAAGGTATTTGGTAAGCCACTAGCCAATAGCACAACTGAAGAGTTCTGAGTAGAATTTTTCTTTTCCTTCATCATGTCTCACCATTACTACTTCACTTTTCTGGAAGTTTATTTTCAGACCTGACATTGTTTCATATATATATATATATAATAGAAGTTTCATATTTACTGCACTTTCAGGGTTATCTTGCAGAATCTGCATGTTGAAGTACAACAACACCATTTTCACTATACTGTGGTATATGACCTTTGCTCAACTGATTTGGTTGAGCCATAGTAACCATTTTCGCTAGAGTATCAACAACAATATTGAACAGAAAGGGTAACAATGGCTCACCTTGCCTAACCCCTTTGCACTTTGAAAGTAGTTGCCAACTTGATTATTCAATTTTACACTTAAATTTTCGTTTGTTACGACTGTTTGATCCACTTACACCATTTATCTGAAAAACCTCTACTTTTTCTTTGCCTAGTATCATGCAGACACATCACTCCCTCTCGGATATTCATTCCCTTTATAAAAGCATCCTGACATTTGTTTATGACGGGTGCTTCCCAGCCCATGTGAAGCACTCAGCTCCTTCTATTGGTGCGTATGGATGCTTTCAGAAGCATTTCCTTGATGCATTTGATTCCAGTTTTTTTGATGCTCTTTTGGTACCCATTTCCAATTCTCATCATTATTCCCTTTGGTTTTCCCTATAGGTGCTCCAGCAATTTGCTTTCCTTTGCCTAATTCCATTCTTTGCATGCTATGTCCACTTTGCCCACCACCAATTTCCTGTCACTGCATATTGTGTGCATCCTGCCCATCTTCCAGTTCTCGTTCATGATTCTGAGTTGAGGATCTTTGAACCTGACCTGGTTGGGGTATGCTTGCCAGTTCCTGTTCGGAATGGTTCTCTGAAGATTTTCTCTATTTCCCTGCAGTCCACCTTTGTTGCCACAAAATCCCCCTGTTCCCATGGAAATTGTTGTCCCTGTTGTTTTGATTGTTCAATTCTCTGCCATCACCACCATCTCTATTGCCTCTCCAATCATTCCTGTCATCAAATCTCGGCTGATTTCAATCGCACCCCGGACCTCTCCCAACTGTGTTATCCTCAGACCCTCGCCTCGGTGGAAATCGATTCATTGTTCCAGGCTTAAAGGATCTTGTATCACCACCGAGGGTCGACCAACCAATACCTTCAGCATGGAGGGGTGCAGGTCTGTATTGCGGTCTTCCAAAGCACCCCAACTTGCTTGGATTGCAATCGCACAACACAGACCAACTGCTACACTTCTCCCAGATGATGGAATTTTCCCCCTAAATCGCTAGGGTTTGGTTCCTTGACCACATCCGTCGTCGCTCATGGTTGGGTGGGGGAGGAGGAGGTGATGGAGAGAGAGGAGCTATGTGAGCTATGTGAGGAGAGAGAAGGTGTGCAGGGTTTTCCTGCTCTTCTTGTGGTCCCGACCCACCTGCTATAGCGTGGGGCTGCGCCTTGTGACTTGGGCCGTTCTCTTGTTTGGTTGGCTTCGAACCGTGCACGTCTCCCGCGTGTGTGCTCCCCTCCCATGGCGGTTTCCCGGTCTCCTCGCACTTCTCGCCGGAGGAACCACCGGCGGGGGGCCTGGGTCGCTGTCGCCCGTGTCAGTCATGTCTGCTGGACAATCATGGACTTGTGTGTATCCTCGTAATTCTCCTCGCCTTCCATTTTAGTTTCATGCCAAAGGTTCTTTAAATTATGAAAGCTACAGTTGCGTGTGGCATTATATACAGTTTTACATATGAATCATCCACTTGTGGATGAGTTGAAGTTGTAAATCCCGACAACGGAAGGAATTCCGCTTCTTGCAGAATTTTGGGTGATGTGTTCATCTCCCATGCAGTCACGTCATCTGTTTTTGGGTCTACAGAGGTCTTTGTCGAGCCCATATATAGGATGAGTGCGGCTTTTGTGGGCACAGCGCCGCGCGCCCACCCGGTGGGGTACCGTTGGATTTGTTCATTGCAACGAGATTCGGGCCAGCAGCCAGAACGGAATGCGGAGGTAGTGCAACATGAATCCTGTAATGATGAGTCATTAGCCACCAGCTGGCTGAGGATGTCTGCACGGCATGAACAGTGACCGAGCACGACTGTGGCTTGTATTAAATGTTCACATGTCCTTAATTTCAGTCTATCAAATTCAAAAAAGTGGGCAATCATTTGCACACCACGCGCCTTACGGTCGCATGCCTAATAGATTAATTACTACTCAATCAATTAGTTACTATTTGAAAAATATCAATTCCTACTTTGTAAAAGCAGGGAATGATAAGCTTCATGCTCTGGCGTAATGTTGATAATAAGATTGATTACATCAGATTATAAGATAAGTATATATGAAATCATGACATTGAGATTGTAGCTAGGAAGCGTGTTTGCAGTGCCGCAACAGGTTGAGATAGATCATAGATGCATGATTTCATGTTCTAACCACACTAATTAATTGGTCAGCTAAGACATCACTAAATGCAACTACACTCGATTAATCTTGCAGTTATATCTCTTGCACAAGTATTCAATATTGTGATGGGTACATGCAAGCATGCATGCGCGCGCAGGACGCACACACTTGTGCAAGAGACACATGCATGCCTTGTTACTCATCGTGTGCATGCTGCCCAGCGGCACACACTTATGCAATCATTAATGAGTCTACGTGCAGCACACACTTGTGCAAGCATGAATGAGGATACATACGTCCACGACTCAGAGCTTCATCCCATATGAACGTGAAATCATCTTCTTTTTTTTTCTTCTGATACACGGTTTGCCAGACATGATTTTTTGTGCATGTCAAGTTTGTGTATGGTTTTATATCCAGTTAGCATGGTTAAGCTCTGTAAAATTTTCGGACATACTAACGTCAATTTTCTCATTGTCTTCTCTAACTGTATTCATAATTTCAATCAGATACGAATAGTGAAATATAAGGAAATTTGTATTCAAGAGAGGAACATATTAATTGGGATCGAATCATTCATTGATGAAAAATGAACGTTCCCAAAAAGATAAATGCATTTTTGAGCCATCCTAGTGCGCTTTCACGTTCTTCTTGTCCAAGTACTGCTCGCTCAGCGTCGTCTTGTCCACCTGGTCCGATCCCCACTGACAGCTCCTGGAACATGCAACATGCCAGCTACTCAACCGTGCCGTAGCGCACCACTTGGATGGGAACGATGATGGCAAGGAGAACAACATGTTGATTATCAAGTCATCCACGCCCATCATCACATCCCTCGAGTTCATCGGCCACATGAACTTGGACAAGTCAGTACTTGACTATCGCCGGCCAAGCCATCGATGGTACTCGGTGTGGTTTTCTTCAGCTGTGAAATTAAAATGTAAATACATTGCAAACATATGAAGGTAATCAGCTACCATGTTGTGTATAGCCATACCTCGAGATCTGGCGCTTCAATCTCGTTCCAGGATCGAACCATGCATGTCAGCGTGGCTGAACAAAGTTGGCACATTTCTTCTAGGGCTTGTAATCGGCAGGGGGTGTAGCCTCCCATTTACATCTCGAGGAGGGCTGCTAGGCTTTGCTTGCTTGTCCATGTTCTCATCCATGATGCGGCCTGGGCTGAGACTGACCGTGCCCTAAACTTTAAACGCGGAGCAGCTTGCATGTTTGAATGCAGCTCGAGTGGCACGTTGTCGTTGGAGCTCTGCGTCTACTAAATGCATCTGAATTTCTCTAGTACAACGGGTTGCATGCTTGGGTCTTTCATCACCCATGCCTGTGCAAGCATGCATATACGATTGTTTTTTTCTATTGCTGTGTGCATGCTAGTACATGCTTGCATCGATCGATCTCTTGCATGTATTTATGAATCGCCTCCATGTGTCTATGACCGGGTCTACACGGCGTGTTACAGTGTCTTTAATACAACTGTAATCACTGCAATCGTCTATAACATCCTGTAATTGGTCCTCCATGCGGCAACGATTCAGCGGGGGTGCGCGCGGCGCTGTGCCCACAGAAATATTTACCATATAGGATTAGGCAGAATTTGCATGCACTGGGCTGCTTCCAAAATGCCACCTTGTGCGCATACTTGGGCTCAAACTTTGTCCAGCACTATTTCCGAATATGCTGAGTGATGTGGGCCGCACATGGTTTTGGGCGGGCTTATTATCCTACAATTGCATCCTCTTAAAATGTGCAACAAATGGATTTCTTATGAACTAGTTCCAATGCTTGTGATTGTTATTCGAAACATATAAAATAGGAAAAAGTCTATATTACTCTCCTCAAGTATAACGAAAGTCCACATAACCCCCTAAACTATCTTTTGGTTCATTTTATCCTCTAAACTATGTGACTTGGTTCAATTCACCCTTTAATACAATTTGTCTTTTTTGTTTCTCCATATAAAAATTGAATTTTCATTTGAAATTTTTCCTGGATGTACTGAATATCACACTGTATGTCCGAAAAATATACCAAGAATTTTCGTCGTCATTTTCAATATAATATTGTATCCCAAGTATTACTCACTTATTAAATATCTTAGCCTATCAAAATTTGATAAAAAAATATTTTATATTTTTATAATATGAATTACAATGTCTACTATCATCTCACAAAATTCGAACCTAATGCCACACTTGTGCATAGAGAAATAAAAAAGTCAACTTGTATTTTGGGGTAAATTAAATCAAGTGACATAGTTTAGGGGGTGAAATGAACCAAACAATAGTTTAGGGGGTTACGTAGACTTTGACTATACTTGAGGGGAGTAATTTGGACGTTTTCCTATAAAATATGTTGTTATACAAGCGCTGGCTGCGCAGCGAAGCACACCATCTTGCCTAGTTAATTTAGTAACACAAAAATGACCTTCAACCACCTTGCATAAGAAAATTAAAATTTAATGTAAAATTACTGACAAAGAGAGGGCAAAAGTCAGGCTTTAATTGTGTATATGGCTTCCATACGCATGGCGGGTTGCTTGTGAGCACTCCATGAATCAAGATTAGGATCAAGTAACAATGTAAAACCTCTTGTGGAGCTCTAATGATCAGCACAATCGCCTAATCTGCATCAGTGAAAAGGTGGAGTTGGCGGTACATTTACGACTATCATAGGTTCAGATGCATGATCTGCCCATATTTGGAGCACCTGTGGCAACTTAGCTTCCCGCGGCCATGTCCGTAGCCTTAGCTTGTCCACCATTGCCCCCAGCAATTTCCTTATCATCGTGACAAGTGACACAGTTATGTGGTGAACTCATCTTATTGGATGAGTCATAGAGTTTGTTTTCTAATTGGATGACTGATCTTTTGTAGTGTTGTAGCTGCCTTAGCTTGGGCCTTGGGCTGGATCTTGTAGTCACACCACGGCCCATAGCACTACCACACATATGGCTACACTACTGTACTGCCCCACTGAAATGTTGGGGGAAATATTTGGTGCAATGGGCCTATTTGGTGCAATTTGTGCAATCAGCCGTCCCAGCCACCGGATTCGTATCCAACGTTTCATCCTTTCTCCGCCAGAGCTTCCCGATTCACCTCGTCGTTTCTCCACAAATCCTCCTGCAAAAATCGGTGTTCGGCCGTAACCCAGATCAAAATTCTCATTCGTCGTCCTCCACGATCACGATTCACGATCCCTGCTGGAGGCCAAGTGCCGCCGCCGCCATGAACTCATTGATAAGTCGAAGCATGCCGCCCAAGAAGGCCGATCGACGAATCGTGTTGCGGATACGGTTCCAATCGTGATTTTTATTTTAGAGAAAAGGGAGCTTTTTATTTCACCCTGGCCTCTGAAGAGGCCAACATAGGTACAGAGTATTCAACGTTAAAAAGAAAAACAAAAAGGAAAAAAAACAACACGGGAAAGAAAACTACAGGCAAACAACAAAAGGACCTAAAGACCTGTAGAACTCTACAACCTATGCGTCTGGCTTCTCCTGTAACTTCTACTCCCAGCTCCATTCCCTGCCCTCTCGGCCTGTTGCGCATCCGGCAAAGCATCCTTGTCATCATCCTTCTTAAACCTGAATAGCCTCCTTCCATTCGCCGTCCTTTGTGTGTTCCTGTACCTGCAAGACCTACAACCACTACTAATCCAGCAGCAACACTAGCTTCCATTCTGCAGGAAACAACCCAATATTCATGCCAGACAACAAAAGCAAAATGGCCCATATTATCAATTCCATTCCAGCACGATAAGCAATTCCAGTCTGACAACTTAACAAGTAACTCGCTGCTACTGACCAGAATTGTATCGAATTCTCTTACTGAATACATCACCCAGCATAACCTGCTCTCTTGTCTCACTTGTAACCACCAGAGCCATAATATTATAGTTTCATGCTTCTTAATGTCTACCCTGCACACTTCCTTTTGCCACTTACACGAAATTGGAATTTTGCTACTCATTTATAGCAGGGAGAGCTAAAGT
>LAPY01006597.1:0-12963 GCA_000970635.1 Eragrostis tef
TAAAAATATAATAAAAAATTCGATTAAAATTAAAAAAAGCTTTTTTTTTTGCGATTACAACTCAGACACTCACAACATGCACGCGCACTCACCCCTATGATTGCACATACGCAAAACCTACCCCTATGAGCATCTTCGAAGACTGAGCCGGCGAATCTTCGAGAATTGACGAAATCACCACTGGCGCCTCGCTGTCGACGGCTGCGTCACCTACCGCTAAAAGCACAAAGTCGTTAAATCCTAAAAAATTCGCTCCCACCGAGAGTCGAACTCAAGACCTTAAAAGTGCTACTCACAATTTCCCGAAGAATTAGTCAGCAATAGCAAAAAAAAATTTAGGCGAATACTTTACTTAGCATACCAAGATTTGCTCCCAATTCAAAGTCTTCATCTCGTTACAAACAAATTGCAGAAATAAGACTTTCCTCTCTAGAAATGCACTCCAGTGTCAGTCGATACTCCGTATTGTTGAATTGTTCTTACACGTGAAACGGACGAGAGAAATCGGTTGAAGCCTAATCACCAAATAGTCAAACAATGTCGCAGATACTGACAGACACTTTTTACTTCTATTAATAACATGCACGCAGCACCTAGAAGACCAGTACATCGAACAAGCTAGAACATTCACACAGGAATCGTTCATCACGGGTAATTACAAGAAGCTAAGCTAGCTCACGGTATCACATCACCGGCTAAATAATACACGTGCGATGACAGGTTCGATACGGTGTACTAGATCATTATTACTAGTAGCGACGGCTAGCGGGGCAGCAGCCGGAGAATTGATAGCAACGGGTGCTTATTGTTTGATTCCTTAGGCTGCCTGCTGCGGCGGCGCCGGCGTCGAGGGGGCGGCGAGCTCGTCGGCGATGGCCTCCTCGAGCCATGCCTCGGCGTCCTCCATGATCCCGGGGCTGAGCCTTACCATGAGGACGCAGAACTCGGCCTCGCTGAGCGCGCCGTCGCCGTCGGAGTCGCCCTCCCGCACCATCGCGTCGGCCTCCTCCGCCGTCATGCCTTCCACGCCCAGCGCCGCCGCCGCGCCGCGCCGCAGGCTCTCGGCGGTGATGGCGCCCCGTGCCGGGTCCGCCAGCAGCCGGAACCCCGCCCGGAGCTCCGACAGCAGGCCCGCCGTGCCCAGCCGCCCCGCCATCACCGGAAGCAGGTCCTCGTAGGCCTCCTCCTCGGCGCCGGCGCCGGTGCGTTGCGTCGCCGCCATGATCCTTGGCTTTTTCCGAGGTTTCGGTCGCGAGCGGGGGAGGAAGACAAATTTGTGCTGTTGACAAGTGCGCGCGAGCGTCGTTTCGGGGAGTAGTCTATATAACGAGCGCCAAAGGTTTGGTTTGGGCGGCACCGAGGACGACAGTGACGTTTCCCGCGGTGCTCTCCGTTTCCACCATTTGGAACTCGCAAAAAAAGATTTCGTGCGCTAAATTTTGTTTGGAAGTTGAAAATATGCGTTCTCGATCAAACACGTGAAGCGACAATAAGCGAAGAAATCTTTGTGTTTTCAAACACTACCCAAATTTTATCAGCTCAAATCAAAACAGCTGCCGGACCAGTTCCGCAGGAACTCGGCATTCTAGATCACGATAACGACGTGGTCCGGTCCGGAGGGACGATGATCCCATCGGAGAGGAGAGCGAGCTTCCAGGAAGCTTCGACCAGATCAGGTTGATGTATGCGGGAACTGATGCCCAACGAACCGCTGCAAACTTCAGTACCGATGCAAGCCCACCCCACTTGTACGTGTGGCCACGCCTCTCGCCGCGGACCATCCATCCACGTCGTGCATCCATCATTCAGTCTGCGGCTAAGTGCAGAGCTTGTGCGAATTAATAATGGCAGATGGCCCTTCAAAAAAAAAATGGCAGATGATATCAGATCTAACCCCAATACGCGATTATCTGAACACTTCAAGGAATTCAGGTGACGACGTTACTTTGTATACACGATGCCAGTCCGTCTGCGATTATATGATCAGCACGACGACTCAGTGCATGGATTTGTTCTGTCAACAAGCTGTTGAAATTAGAGTCATGGACGGCAGATAGACACGTACGGAGTTGTGAAGTTGTTATGAAATGATGGAACAGGAGGAGGAGATGACATGCACGGACACGAGGAGAGTCGCTGTCCAAGGAAGCTTCCCAGAAGCAGGGCGATGCTGTACTTTACAGGACTCGAGCAGGGTCATGTCCAAGGAAAACAGTTGCCATCGTCGCCGGTGTGGAAAGCATCGACGCCTTTCTGGTACGTAGCTGGTTAGGTCCGTGGACAATCCTCCATATGTAATGTATACCATGGATTAATCGTTTGTCCTATACCGTAAGTACAACCAACTACGTACTCCATACATGCATCATGACGCATAGAGTTGCAACAAGAAATGATTTCACGAGGCTACACGTAGAGAGGATTGGAGAATTACGTCAACGCACAAGCAGCCCAGCCCATTTATTATAGAGCCGACAGAGAAGCCCGCTCGAGTGGAGTGAAGGCCCAGCCCATAAACTCGATCCCGCCACGCAGGGGGGAAAAAAGGAAAGAAAAACAGGCGCGCGCGCTGACCTCCGCCTCCTTCCCGCGAAGCATTGGCGCCAAACCCCAACATTTTTCTCTTCTCTCTCCCGCCATCCCCTCATTTTTCTATTTACCTACCACCTCCAGACCTCCAAGCCTCACTCTCCGTACCGACGACCATCTGCCACCTCACCTGAGCAATTCTCACACCTCCCTGCCCGCTCGCCGGCGCGCGCGAACCTTCGGACGCAGCGGAAGATGGGCGCCGCCGGGCAGCTCCGTCGCCGGACGCGCGCGCGGACGCCGCCCAAGGCGGTCGACATGGACGACGACGATGTCCGGTGCGAGGCGTGCGGGTCCGGGGAGGCGGGCGCGGAGCTGATGCTGTGCGACGGATGTGACCTCGGGTACCACATCTTCTGCCTCCGCCCCATCCTCCCGCGCGTCCCCGCCGGCGACTGGTTCTGCCCCGCCTGCCGTTCCCCGTCCTCCAAGTCTTCGCATTCCCCATCCCCCAAGATCAAGAAGCCCAAGCGTGAGTAATCCATCTCTCTTCCCCATGCGAAATTGCATTGCGAGTGCGGCCATTTGAGCTTGCTTATTGAATTCGGGATTCGATCTGCAGAGTTCCCGCTGGTCCAGACGAAGATCGTGGATTTCTTCAAGATCCAGAGGAGCCCGGCGGTGCCGGAGCTGTCGGAGCTGAAGAAGCGGAAGCGGAAGACCCCGGGGGCGCTGGTTGTGTCCAAGAAGAAGAAGAGGAAGCTGCTGCCCTTCAACCCCAGCGAGGACCCCGCGCAGCGGCTCCGCCAGATGGCGTCGCTCGCTACGGCGCTCACGGCCACCGGCGCCGTCTTCAGCAACCAGCTCACGTACGTGCCCGGCATGGCGCCGCGCTCCGCCAACCGCGCCGCCCTCGAGGCCGGAGGAATGCAGGTATGTTTGTCTCGACGATTCGAAGTTTCATGCCAATCTGAACGCTCCACCATCCTTGTTGCTACCTAAATCTGAATCTTGATCTGGCCTAATACTAAAAGGAAACCGAATCTCATTTCAGGTGCTACCAAAGGAGGACGTGGAGACGCTGAACCTGTGCAAGAGGATGATGGAGAGAGGGGAGTGGCCTCCCCTACTTGTAGTCTACGACCCCGTCGAGGGGTTCACCGTGGAGGCGGACAGGTTCATCAAGGACCTGACCATCATCACGGAGTACGTCGGCGACGTCGACTTCCTGCGGAGCAGGGAGCACGACGACGGCGACAGCATGATGACCCTGCTGTCGGCGTCCTCGTCGAGGAGCCTCGTCATCTGCCCCGATAAGCGCAGCAACATCGCGCGCTTCATCAACGGCATCAACAACCACACGCCGTAAGTAGATTAAATCCCATTTCATTACTCTGCAGCACCTTCGATGAATTGAATTTGTGGCTCAAGCTTGGAACGTGTTGATCAGGGAGGGGAGGAAGAAGCAGAACCTCAAGTGCGTGCGGTTCGACATAGACGGCGAGTGCCGGGTGCTGCTGGTGGCAAATAGGGACATCCCCAAAGGGGAGAGGCTCTACTACGATTACAATGGCTCGGAGCACGAGTACCCGACGCACCATTTTGTGTGAGCTGTGATGCCCTGCTGTTTCTGTGACCTGTATAAGCTGATCCGGACAATCCCGGGAGATTAGATGTAGCAATCTAACTAATGTAACCAAACAAGATCGATTTGAGCCTAGAGGTATCCATCTGATTGGTACAGTGAATGGGATTGTAGCATCATGTAACCAGTAGTCTGAAGCAATTGCAAAAGGGGCTCTGTTCGTATATCTTTATCTGTATTGTTGTGTTGACACTGTCCAAAAGGCATAAACTTTTTTGCTCCAACGGAAAAAAAAGGGCATAGACTTAACAGAAACCAAACTTCCGGCCTGAATAATCTAACTATGCCATCATTTCATTGCTGATTTAGTGCATTGGCTTCAGCACTTTTGGCAGACTGAGATCACCTTGTCCAGGAAATGAGCAGGGGGCGCTCGGCTAGGGCATGTGCCTCTGGCTACTGTCGATATATGGATGTCCTGGAAAAACTGAAACCATAACCTTTGCAAGCCAAGGCATAAGCCTATTCAGTCATATCATCTCCCATATATGTTACTGCTAACTGCTGAAGTGTCCAGGAAAGCGCCCAAGTACAACAATTCGTGCGCTCACAGTAGCCAATTTCCCCTTGCTACGGGGCAGACCACAAGCTGAAGCTGGGGGCATAATGACTTACCTTTGGGATTAAAAACAGAACAGAAGGGAACAAAAACCATGATCAAGCAATCCACACATTCAACAGCAAAAACACAAACACAATCAAGGTGGGAATGGAAATATGCCAATAACAAAGTAAATACTGTGTGAAAAGCTAAAGCTACCACAGTTGATACATGAGTTACTTTGGAATTGTTTCAAAGTCAACACAAACTAACATAGATAGTACAATAGTTTCCAGCTGCCTAATATTACCAAACATAATACTAGTTCATCTGAAGCCGGTGGCTCTAACACAAGCATGAGTCAAACACTTCCAAATTCAATCTCTCTCGTCCCTTGCAGGTGACCTGCTACACAATGCAAACAGGTGATTCAGTGCGAGGCTTCAACACAAGGTATACTAACCTTGGGAATATACATGATGACACTGAGAATATACTAACCTTGGGGGCCTGTCATAGCCAGGACTAACTTCCCGGCGCTCCCGACGAGGACTAGCTTCCCTGCGCTCCCGGCGAGGACTAGCTTCATAGCGATCACGACGGGGACTAGCTTCACGACGCTCCCGTTCATAGTTGGGGCTGCCTCCCTCATCACCTCTGGCCCTACCATTTGGGCTTGCTTCACGGCCATAATTGGGGCTACGTCTATCGCCTCCCCTGCCATAATCAGGGCTGCCCCTCTCCCTGCCCCTGCCATAGTCCGGGCTACCCCTCTCCCTTCCTCGACCATAAGGACTAGGAGAGCGCCTTCTACCTGGGGATCTATCACGACCTCTCCTGTCTGGACTGTATCCATTCCCTTTTTCATCATCGTCACGAAGTGCATACTCAACAGAGATGACCCTGTCCATAAACGCACTGCCAAAAGAATAGCGAATTCAGTAAGGTTTATTGTACACACACTCTAGTAGTACAAATCGTGACAAAGTATTTTAAATAAGCATGTGAAAAGAAGCATTAGCTAGTACCTCCCATTGGTACCCTCCAATGCCCTCGTAGCATCTTCCTGTGCCTCAAACTGCACAAAGGCAAAGTTCTTCTTTATTCTGACATTCGCGATCCTACCATATTTATCAAAGTGCCTTTCTATATCTCTTGTTCTTGTATTCATTGGATCAAAGTTGATCACAAACAGGGTTTTGGTTGGCCTTGCACTGTTTGGAGATCTTCTTGAGCCGCCTTTTCTACCAGCACTACGATCCTCCTACACAAATAACAGATGGTTAACTGAATGTGAGTATATGATACCTCTGTGAGAACTAACAGGTTAATATTTATTCAAATAAACAGACCTTTGTCCACTCAACTCTGATTCTCCTTCCTTTCCTGCCAAACTCAATTCCATCAAGTCTACGGATAGCATCATCAGCGTCACGTTCATCTTCCATGTAGACAAATGCAAACCCTTCAACATTGTGTAAACAAGAAAAGTGAGTGACTGATTGTTCAAAAGGAATCACAGTACCTCAACAGAGAAGGCAATTAACCACAAGTAAACTTTTGTCAAATCACCTCTCAATCTAAAGGCTAATACGCTAGAATAACCAGGAACAGACCTTGTATATGTTGAACTAAACGATGTCAGAGTACAATAATCCAAACATTCATGGCACATCAAAGAATTGGTGGTGCAACCTCCACTTTTCTCCAGCCGGCCATGAGATTGGCATGGTTGGATTGGCGAGGAAATGGTGATCGGGCAGGGGAGGAGGGTGCAATGTTGATGTAAAAGTAAGACATCGGTCACGAGGTGGTCGTTTCCAAGTGAACAAATGCCATGGTGGACTGTGCACTCCTGGAGATGGACAAGAGATGAGGTGGGTCTCAGGCAGGAAAGGTAGAGCCCAGTCCATCAATCAGGAAGAGCACAAATGCTCCATGATATTCCTGCGGCAAAGAAATAATTGAGTACTCGACCTAAAAGTCAAGAAATAACTTCTGATCTAGATTTATCCTGATTCACATTTTCCCACGACTTGAAAACATAACGAAATAACTTGGCCAGTTTGAGGCGCCCTACAGTAGGCACGTCTGAAAGGAAATTGCACCATCTCTGGCCAATCTTCTTGGTCAATCGAACACCCTCGGAAGAGTTATAGGGTGATCACATATTTGTTTCAAGCCCATCGATAACCGAGCAGTAGAGTTAACGAAATGGTTGACAATTATTTAAGAAATGTGTTTTTCCCTTTAAATTAACAGGAACTTTAAACAGAGAAAATCTAGCTGCAGGCTTCAGGAACTGAAATTGAGAAACAAAATGGAAAAAATCCTCAATGCTGAGATTCAAATACCAGTAATGCAATAGGCCTTAATTGGTCCTTTGAACCAGGAAAACTCATCAGTGCAATTACAAATATTATTTGGCAACACAGGAAAAGAAAAAGAAAATAAGAACAACAAGGCAAAAGACTAACCTGTCTTCAGATCCACTCGTTCCACCCTTCCATACTTGCCAAAAAGGCGCTCAATCTCGGATATGCGAACATCATAGTCAAGGTTCCCGCAGAAAACTGGCCTCATCTTACTTGGAAGTTAACTCCGATCTACAACAGAAGTGTAAAATAAAAAAGATATTAGCTTGTGGATACAAAACAGGAGTCCGAACTTCAGCAAGTTCTAACAGCAGTCCGCCAAAATGAAAAATCCTGAGGTAGTAACATCAGATGCTTAAAGCCAGTCAAACAGAAAAATCTGCACCACGAAAATTGATAGATAAAAATGCTGCCTCCAACTTTCCAAGAGACCAGAACATCTGCAGTTACTTTTAAGGACGCAAGCCATGCTAGCTTCAGCATTTTGCCCGAGCGGGATATAAAATCTGTGGCACCTACATGTATGATGAGAACCTAAAGGTGTTCCACAGGTGTTTTATCAATAAATGCGCCTTTGCAATTCTGAAAAATGACTGACACTGAACAATCGCTGTAAGCTACTCTACTCTACAATCAAAATAGCCGGAGCTAGATGGAGCCACTCGCTCCGACGTGACCAAGTCTGCCCAGCAGTAAGCCGGTGGCCCGGCAATCCACCACCAACGAGGGCATGCCCAACCTTCCCCGAAGAGGTCAACACGAGGAGCGGCAGAGTGGCCACCGCAGACACCCACCGAACCATGACCTGCGCCTCCAGCTGGACTGCCGCACTACTGACCTCGATGACAACGGAGGTGCTAGATCTGGAGCAAGAGAGGCCGTATGCGGCCAGCACGAGCTCGACTTGGCACCAGAAGGCAGCGGCCGCAGCTCTATGTAACGGAGAGACATAGAGAGAGTAGTTGCGGACTAAGAGCTCTTGGCGCCGCCGCCGTCGGCAGCGGCAGTGGCGACCGACGAAGAAGGAACACAAAACATTAGGGTTTTGGGGTCAGATCCGAATACAAATAGCTCATGTTAGGGTTTTGGGGTGCTCCGTTTCGGACAGCAGGAAGGGAAGATGAGGGGCACGCATACCTGGTGTGGGGTGCACCTCGCCGGCGAGGGGGTCGGCGAAGGTCGTCGCAGCTCGCCGAGTCGCCGCCGCCACGAAAGGAAGGCCGAGAGAGAGAGGTGAACGGGAGATTGAAGAGAGGAGGGGTGCCCGGACACGAGTAGTGGCGAAAACGGACAGTGACGTCTTGGAACCAGATCGTCCGCCGTTCGTTGCATCGGACGACTTCCATTCAACGTTTGTTTCAAAAGAAAAAAAGCCCCTGCGGCCCAGTCCGGCCCAACTGCACAGCCATGCGTTGACGGGAGGGAAAATTGCAGTCGTCAGGCATGAGTGCATGACATTCAAAAATGTACGACGAGGCTTAGGTGCCGCCCTGCCGTACATTGGCATAACATGAATACATGATCATGTTTCGCTCTAATACTGATAATAATCCCTCCCATAAAAAAAATACTGATGATAATTGTAAATACATGAATTTTCAGATGTCACGTAAACAAAGAATATATGGTGTCTATTTCAGTAATTCAAGATTCATGTACAAGCCCGAAATACAACACCAGAGTCTATCAATTATCTATATGCACTATGCACCGGCCAAGCATCCATGCTCTTCAGCCTTCACATTATCCCTCATCTCTGGTCTCTACATTGCCCCAGGACTCGGGAAGGCAGATCCAATTACTAACTGCAAATATGTGGGACACCGGACACATGGTAGTGGACCAATGGTACCCTTCTTTTTAGCACAGGCCATGATTCCATTACACGGAGTCATGAGAACTGCGGTGAAGTTTGAACATGGACATCATGTCCATCCAAGCATGCATGATTCCATTACACGGAGTCGTGAGATCTGCTCTGAAGTTTGAAAATGGACATCATGTTCATCCAAGCATGCCAGTGCACTTCCGGTTAACAGAATCTCAAATGCAACATTCTGTCTCTTTAAACAATCCACTTCCGGATTAGGTATACTAGCAGCTCTCATGCCTGAATCCATCACCACCCCAACAAGTAACCCATAGGCGTTTCAAAGGCACCATGTATTCATACTTTCGCGAGATAATTGTGCAATCTCACGAAATCATCCAACATCAGATCAGAAGGTCTAGCCTGGAGCGATAGAGAAGTTGAGTACATATGGGCAGAGAGAGGGAAAGGAAACCATACGGGAGAGAGAGAGAGAGAGAGAGAAAGAGAGAGAGAGAGAGAGAGAGAGAGAGAGAGCTTACTGTTACTGGAAGCCCAATGTTGTGAAGAGCAGCCTCGATCTCAGCAGCAGAGCATAGGTGCTGAAGTGATTTCCTAAGCATCTTGCGCTTTCCATTGAAAGCAGAGTTCACCTGGAAATGAAGGATAATAGCTAATCTTAAATACAATTCCCAGCATGTGATGGGTATTTTCAACCACATGAAGCAATGTAACTATGGGAAATCGTTTATGTGCATTGAGTTATATGGCTTACCATTGAAAAGAAACTCTTGTGAGAACCAACTGGCAGATAGTCCCCAACATCCTTTAGTTTAAAGCTGATAACAGCACCATCAACCTGTGAATGGAATTAACTAAGAACAATATAGAATTTTAATAATGACATTGAAACCCCAAGCAACTAGTTGAAAACGAATTATAATGATCTAAACAATGCCTTAGAAGCACACGTGTAAACAGATCAATTACCTTTGGCCGAGGGAAAAAATTCTCGCTCTTAACTCTGAACTTGTATTCAGGTTCTGAAATGAAAAACAAAATGTCCGACAACAAATGCAAAATAGCAACTATGATGTTATCCGTCAACTAACGAGGCAAACAAAAAAGAGCCAACATTTCAGGTAGCATGATATTGAAGAATGAATGCAAAGCTACATAAAAGTTGATGGTGCTACACATGCTTGCATTTCAAAAGGATTCTGATTGAACACTTTGAGCAGAGTCCTAAGAAGATAAGTTTCACGGAGTCTATTAATGAAATGATACGCAGCTCTCCTGCACGTTCGAGAAAAAAAATAAGTTTCACTGAGCAACATGATTCTGCACTCATCGTGGAGTCCCAAACAAATAAGAAGTTGCTAGGTTGTAGGATCAAACCTGATCGTATGGAAGGTGTATTTATAGTAGAACAGAGTGATAGTTTTTTTTTTGTGTGTGTGTGATACGTATTTTCATTAGCAGCTGGAAAACCTTGAAGGATAGTAATCAGCGGAATTTTAAGATAAAGACATGAAATCAAGGTTGTAAACAAGTAATTCTGTGCAAGAGGCATTTCCACTGTCCAATGAATGACATGGAAGAAAACTTTACAATACAGTTTAATTAAAACCTTTAATCTATATATTTTAGCTTCCCTCTTTTTGACCTTTTCCCTCAAACCTCCCCCCATCCTTTTCATTAAGGAAAAAGTCTATTCTACTCCCCTAAACAATTCAGTTTGTCCGTTTAACACCCTAAACAAAATGATGGCTCACTTTACTCCCCCAAACAATTTCATTCGGTGCAAAATACACCTTATTGAATTTTGTATTTTTTGTGTCTGGGCCTACAAGTGGAATTTGAAGTTCAAATTTGGCATGGTGATAGTTCCCACAATAACCAATGTTAAAATAATTTTAAATTATTTGTTTGATGTCATCTATATTCAAATATGGGTAATTATAGTTAAACTATGTAAACGGTATCAAAAAAATATGTCATAATTATTTTGACATAGGTTGTCATGAGAATTGTCATCATGCAAAATTTGAGCTACAAATTCTACTTGTAGGTTGAGAAACAAAAAAAGACAAACCTCAATAGGGTGTATTTTGTACAAATGAAATTGTTTGAGGGAGTAAATTGAACCATCATTTTGTTTAGGGTGTGAAACGGACAAACTGAATTGTTCGAGGGAGTAAAATAGACTTTTTTCCTTTCATTAATAAGGGTCATCCCTGTTCTCCCTCAGAATGGATATAGAGAAGCCGGACTACCTTTAATGAGAGCATTTATATGTATATGTCCAAAGATAATGGAAATCCATCGAGGAGTTCCGTACAAAATCTTTACCTGAGTAGAAATTCACAAACACATTGATGGGTCGATATTCCGGTGTTTGTATTGAAGCATCTGCAAGGCGCTCTGCTGTCTCATGCTGCAATGACAATATGTCAACTGCAATTACTACATGTGTAATGAGTCCCTAACATTGTCAAGTAAGCATATCACATGAATAGTCCATTCGAAGTGATTAGTAGAGGTACTAAGAAGAGAAAATGAAATGTTTCTATTTTTCTAACTAAATATATGCACAAAAATTGGTACAAGTCAAAATTCTAGATCACAAAGAAGCACTTGATCCATATCATGAAACACATAATTCATAATTAAGTGGCCACAATACGAACCATTGCATGTGAATATAAGAATTGGTTCAGACCTGAAGCATAAGCACCACGACAGAGAAAACATCGCCCATAGGGAGAAGTAGTTTGACAACATCAGTGCTGACATTGAATGGTAAGTTTGCAACCACCTACAAAGTAGAAACTGTCACATGGTCAGAAAAAGAAATTATATCCAATGTCTGTCCAGCTCCATACGAACTTCTGTGAAATACGGTCAATGACAGACACGAAGCCAACCTTTGCATGTTTTTCTGTGCCATGGTATTTCTCCTTCATGAAAGGTAGAAAGTGGGAGCGAATGTTAAATTTTGTGATATCTTCTTCAATGATCTGCATCAGCCCAGCAAAATCAGCAAAAACCGCGTAAAATGTAACCATGTAGTTTGCTTAAAATCAACAATATACTGCAAATATGGTTTGCAGTTTTAGACTTCTAGTTTCAAAACTTATACAAACGATACGGTTATTCATCTGTAGTGAATAATGGTACACGGAAACCACGAACTATTCAAAATGAAACATTGCCCATTCTGGTGTCAGGATAGTAGCAAGAGAATATTGCATAGCATTTTGCATTTTTGTTAAGGAAACACGGATATGTCAATTTTAAAAATGAGCCGCTAGCCCGCTACCTTCAATCGTTCTGTAGATCCAAACCTATCCTTCACAAGGGCGGCCATATGCTTATCCTGTTCCACAGAAAAGCATGGAATAAGATGATGCCAGATTATGGATGGGAAAACTCATTTAATGTAAGAAAATCTAAGTTCAAGCGTCGAAACTCCCAAATGAGGAAGAAAAATCATGATTGCTTTTATCTGTTCTAAAAGCTGGTTGCAATTTGAAGCAACATCAGATCTATTTGGACCGATACACCTCAAGTTCAGTTTTACCATTTGTGGACAACATTGCATGTTAGTCTATAAGTACTTAATGGGGACCAAATAATTATGTTAAACAGGGAACTACCTCCAATCTTTTGTGAGTAACCAAAAATACCGTTTATTGGTCTCGATTATATCATAATCCAGTCCAACATTCCCAGGCCAGCGTATATTAACACCCTCCAAGCTGAGCATGATCAGAGTTAAGAGCTTAACAAAGGCAAACCAGTAAAACTTACTAGACCCCTATAGCCAATTAGCCATACACATCCAATCAAGAGCTACAATTTAAGGCACCAACGACAGAGATCCTCATCATAGTAGCCCCACTAGAAATGAAGTAGTCTCTAAACAATTTGGCACGATCTCAGATCAGTAGCTACCAGCACAATTAAGTTAAGGAAAGGCAAGCGGTGCTGCCAACCTTCTCGACAGCGAACACGGTGGCGCCGGACTCGAGCAGCGCAGCGGTCAGAGATCCGGTGCCCG
>LAPY01006598.1:0-14855 GCA_000970635.1 Eragrostis tef
GAATAGCTTCCTTCAAAAGGATTTCCGCTTGCTCGGTGAATTGACAAAATCGGTCTGTCTCGGTCAGGGTTATCGCTTGGTTTTTCGTTCTTTTTTGAACGGCTTTTCTCGGAAACCATTACTGTTAGATTTTTCATCCCTGGTCACCTCTGGGTGGCAACTACCTCTGCTAGTAGCAACCGAGGACATGCACGACTTTATTCTTTATTCGATGCCAATACAGAACATGATCCTCACACTTGTTTCTTATATTTGTACATGTAGATGGATGATGAAAAGTTATTATTGCTAGGTTCATAATCTGGTTGTCACGGCTGCATCCATGGCATCTAAACTTAGACGTTTGAGAGCCTAATTAAGAGGCAAGCTGTGGGGCTACTTTCGCTGGTTGAACTGAACCAGCGAGCTGCACACGTCTTTGCTTTGAGGGTTGAGGCTTTGCCCATACTCTCTTTCCCGATCCGGCAATTCCTCACCCAACGCTCTAGCTTCATCGCCCGCGACATGGCACCACCGTGCTCGCCTCCGGTACTGATGGACGACCTCATCGCCGAGATCCTCCTCCGCATCTCACCCGACGAGCCCGCGGACCTCGTCCGCGCCGCACTCGTCTGCAAGACATGGCGCCGCATCATCTCCGACCCAGCCTTCCCCCGCCGCTACCGCGAGTTCCATCGAACACCACCCCTGCTCGGCTTCTTCCACGTCCCCGTCCGTGAAGACTCCCGCATGCCGTTCATCGCCGTCACCACTGCGTCCCCCTACTCCTTGACGGCGCCCGAGTTTCGACTTACATTCGCCCTAGACTGCCGCCATGGACGCATGCTGCTGTATACTGACTGGGATGTCATGGTCTGGGACCCCATCACCAACGAGCGGCACCACCTGGACCCGCCTCATCACCCTATGAACGGCTTCTACATTGTGGCGGTGCTCTGTGCCGCGGACGTCTGCGACCACCTTGACTGCAGCCGGCGCCCCTTCCGTGTGGTCTACGTGGCCTCAGACGACAATGGGAGTGTTGTGTCCGGGAGCATTTACTCATCGGAGGCTAGAATGTGGAGTGCACGGACCTTCCTTCAACTCCAGCCGTTCCTCCATGTCGGTGACAAGCCCAGCCTCCTTATTGGAGATGCGCTGTATGTCAGCCTTAAGACGGGCAAACGCATCATCAAGTACGACTTGACCGAGGGGATTCTGTCTGCGATCGACTTGCCTGAGTTGTATAAGGAACCGTACGACATTGTCTTGACGGTGGAGGATGATGGGCTGGGATTCGCCTGCCTGAAACATGATATCCTTTACCTGTGGTCATGGCAGACTGGTCTGAACGGCGTTGCAGGATGGGCTCGACGAAGGGCAATCGAGCTGAAGATGCTTCTCCCTGATTGTGCCATGCCAACCACCTCTTTTCGTCTAAATGGCTTTGTGGAAAGTGCATATACCATTTTCGTGAGCACAGATGTGGGCGTCTTTACAATCGAGCTCAAATCAGCACGGGTGAAGAAGGTAGCTGAGGGAAGGATTAACGGCTCCATTATACCCTACACAAGCTTCTGTACTCCAGGTAGTACCTTTGTGCTTTAACCTTTAACGCTTATATGTAGATTTGCACTGTTGTGTTCTGACGAAAATTTAGCTAACCATAGAGCAAGTATAGTATCTGTTGAGTCCATAAAAGTTTGAATGATGATTTATTGGTGTCTATGCTCATGATCAATGAGTTTATCGTATTAGTCATATGCATTAGCTCACCTGCCATTCCTATACAACTTTTATATGTTGGAGCTCCAATTTATGAATAGTATTATGTTTGACTGTAAGTCAGCAAATTTGGAATAGTGTTGTACAGTTTTTTTTATACCTTCTCTCAAGAAAATGAATGAATATATGAAACCGAAGGATATATTGTGGTTCTGTACTCCATGGC
The DNA here is from genome assembly GCA_000970635.1 of Eragrostis tef. NCBI lineage: Eukaryota > Viridiplantae > Streptophyta > Magnoliopsida > Poales > Poaceae > Eragrostis > Eragrostis tef. The sequence goes on from LAPY01006598.1 coordinate 1,931, forward strand.
CAACCTGACTCAAAGCTGCAAAAGCAATCTTATGATTAGTCAAAGCAATCCACTGTGTTACTGACTGTTGATTAATAGAATGATTGTAAGTATTTGACATTGTAGTATCATTTCAGATCTTGCTGAGGCCAGATTGCCATCACCATGACGATGCAGTAAACCATCAATTTGGCCTCAATAGGAGCCCACTGCCAAGACGATCCAGTGATCCATCCATTTGGCCTCAACTGTAGCAGATGATTCAAGTGTTTTGTTCTCAGTTGCACAATTTGAGTAAGACTAATTGAGTTGTCATTGTCAATTAGTATATTCGGTTTTTAGCTGGGCCGTTTAAGGTGAGTGTTGGCTGTCAAGATCACTCTATATGTTGTTCAGTTGGGCAGTTTAAGAAAGAGGCGCATGTATAATGATCAATATGTACGTCTCTTCTCGTTAATGATTTCATGATTGTGCTCAAAAAATAAACATATGAGGTATAGTTTTGTGCCTATTTATGTGCCCTATCATTTTTGACAAGCCAACTTGATTTTTTATACTGTACATTCCCTTTTTCTTCTTCTGAAGAAGAATGGTCTCTCTGTTCTGTTTGCCCAAGTAGTATTAATGGCATAATAAGACAACATGTCTAAAAAAAAAAGACTATCCACAACATATGCGGTGCTGAAAAGAAAATTTGCTTGCCACGTCACGTGAATGCAATGCTGAAAAGAAAATTTGCCTGTGCATTCCCTTTTCTTTCTTCTGAAGAAGAATGGGTCTCTCTGTTTCTGAAGAAAGAGAGGAGGGACTGGGACTGGGTGTTTCTGAAGAAGAAAGAGAGGAGGGAGTGAGGGACTGGGACTGGGAGACGGCACCGCTTTGACGGACGGAACCGAGCAGGACGGCATCCACGCCCCACTCTTCTGAGCGCTCCACTGCTCTTCCCCAGATCCACGACCACACTCTCGCCGCCCCACTCTTCTTCCCCCGATCCACGACCAAACCCTCGCCGCGGCGACTCGGCCTCGCTNCGGCCATCGCCGAGATCCTCCTCCGCCTTCCGCCGGACGAGCCCAAGCACCTCTTCCGCGCCTCCCTCGTCTGCAAGACCTGGCTCCGCATCATCACCGATCCCGTCTTCCCCCACAGATACCGTGCCTTCCACGGGGCGCCGCCACTGCTCGGCCTCCTCCACCGTTTCAGGTGCTCCTACGGAGACCCCGAGCCAGACACAGAGCCCTGCTTCACGCCCACCACAGCAGTGCCCGCCTTCCCCTCTCCGGACTTCGACGGCCTCGAGACGGACGTCCTGGACTGCCGCCACGGTCGCGTCCTCATCCACCTGCGTGACCCTGACAATGAATCGGATTTGCTTGTTTGGGACCCGGTCACGAGCGACCGGCACTACTGCCTACCCGTGCCTGACATCGATTGTATGGATTCCTCCGGCGCGGTGTTCGTGGCCTTCCTCATTGAGGGATTCAACGACGCAGATGAGGGAGACGAGTCGTCTCCTGGCCTATGGGCTATGGTTTACTCATCAGAGACGTGTGCTTGGAGCGAGCCGATACGTGCTAGCGATGTTAGCATTGACAGGAAGCATGGTCGTCCCGCCCTTATCGGAGATGAAATCTACTTCCCACTTCGTAATCTGACAATTGTGAAATATGACTGGAGAAAGAATTGCTTATCTCCGTGTAACCCACAGCCACCAGAATCGTACAAACGCTGGGTCGCCCTGATGGTGTTGGAGGACAGTTCACTGGGGCTTGCTGGCATTGAGGATTCCAAACCTCATCTGTGGGGGAGGAATGCGAATGCAGAGGGAGCTGCTGAATGGGTGCAATGCAGGGTCATTGAGCTGGAGACCATGGTACCCATGGCTGGCAATGGTAACTGGGCACATGTGGTTGGTTTTGCAGAAGATGTGGGCATCATCTTTGTGAAAACAAGTGCTGGCTTATTCATGATCAAGCTCAAGTCAGGGCATGTGAGGAAGGTTGGCGAGCTTGGGGGCTATTATACCGCCTTACCCTACATGAGCTTCTACACTCCTGGTATCCTACTAGCCCTTGCTTATGTCTTTTCAACTATTTTACAGTTTTCATATGCTTGCATAGCTTGTTGGTTATTAGTAGGCCCATTTTCGTAACATTGGTTAACTGGGGGCTATTTTACTGCCTTACCCTACATGAGCTTCTACACTCCTGGTATCCGACTAGCCCTTGCTTATGTCTTTTCAACCACTTTACAGTTTTCATATGCTTGCTTAGTTAGTTGGTTATTGGTAGGCCCATTTTCGTAACACTGGTTGAAGCCTACATGTGTCTGCTAGAGCAAACTGAATCTGACATCGTTGAAAAATCAATGCTGCTTTTGGTTCTTACATTTGACTTGTTTGGGCTAAGGACAGTGCACTGGTGGAATTGTTAGATATGGATACGAAATTGTTGTTCTACTGTTACCCTGTTCCCTTGTACTACATTCATTATTAAAGATATGGCGTTTAAGAGAGTCATCTGTTTTCCTATTTCCTAAACCTCATATATTATGATTGGAGGGAGTATCAGATTTGATAACTATATTTTGATATTTCTGGAATTAGTACTGGTAGTACTTAATTCATCAAAGTGCAATTACTGGGTTCGAACAGTTGGTTATGACTTTTATTTATGGTATCTTTCAGATTGAAATAGATTGTCACTACGAGCGGGGACAATCTGATCTCTGATATCACTTGGCAGTATGACCTTGCAAATGGAAAAGTCCATCATCCTGAGCCTTTTTTTGTACAGAGCTACTACTACCAAGTTGTATATCTTCTATTGAGCAGTTTAAGTATGAATAGTGTTAGATATTATGGTTACTTGTTGTTGTTTGTCGAACTCATCCTTGTCATGTTGTCAGAAAATTGTATTTACAGTCTAAACATTACTTTTGTTACAGTCTAGTTAATGCTTGACTGAGTATGAATGGTTCTAGATATTGTGGCTAACTATGGTTGTTTTGTCAAACCCATCGTCTCATCTTGATCACATCATCGGAAAATTGTATTTCAGTTTAATATTATTTCTGTTACTGTCTAGTTAATGCTTCACTCAGCTACACGGAACCAAAATTATGTGCAATCTGTCATTTCCCTTTCCTGAAAAACTAATGTTACATTCAGTGGTGGTTTCGTATACCTTTGTGAGGGTTATCAATTTACTATGTAGCAGTAGCTGGCCTTTTGACATTTAAGTAAGAAAATAGTGTATGTGCTTTATTTTCAGTTCCATCATGGGCAAGTTGTTATCTTGCTGAATTGTCGTGGATGGTGGCCCAAGATCATATCCACCTGGCTTACATTGCTGCCTTTTTTAATTACATATTCATTTCATGCCTAGCAATCTGTAACTGATAGATTGAATATAATTTTTACCCCTTAATAGATGAACCTTTCTGGTTTATTCTGTCTTTAATGAGGTTTGCACATAGCATTTTCATCTATTCAAGCATATACTTTGTACATGGAACTGACAGTACTGGAGTTTAATTCAGCTTCTGTATGTTACGTTGTTCAGATAGTGAATAACATGAAGGGTATCCTGAGCAGACACAGAACTGAAAATTACAACATGGCTGGTTGCATCTTGCATCAAGGTTATCTGCTGGCATAGATTATAGTTATCTCTGAACCCTTTTTTTATGACAAAGATATCGGATATGGATAGTTCAATTCCTGTGCAGGACTACAAATAAAAAAGAGCATATTACTTGCCTTTCTCACAACTCTAGATTGTTCAGTGCTATCATATTGATTCTTTCCTAACTGATGATATGTTGTGTCTTTTCTTTTTCCTTGGCACTGCAACCTTTATTTTAGAGGATGTTTGTCACTTTACTAACAAGTAACAGTGATGCTTGTGGTCGCTAGTCTTGGAGCTATGTTCACGAATGCATTTCAGTTATTTAATTTAATGCTAATTTATTGTTTGGAGTGGCTAATATTTATGATTACAGTGTAGTTTCAAGAATACACTTCAACTGAAAATGCCATAGTTTCTAGTATTGCTCATCAGTTTCTTGGACTCTTGGAGTTGTGTTGGCCCATTATTTTGTTTTCGAACTGTAGAATACGTCTGCTATTTTTTCTTTGCTCTTTCTGAAATAGAGAATGGCCCAAGTAACAGTTCCAGCTCGTCCCAGAATTAGCTCAATAGCTCCTGTGAAGGAATTTGAAGAAAGGGGCCATGTATGCACATCGGTTGGCAGGCTGTGCATATTGGTACAGCTGGCCTCTGTACATTTAGGCTTTGTGATACAATAACTTGGAACGTAAATGTATGTTGGGTCTGTCATGTTCATCGCCTGAAAAAAAAAATAGTTTGGCATTCAGTGTCGGTTTTCATGCCAGGAACAGGGTTGTCCAAGTAGCAGCTTTGAACTTTGAACATTTGGGAATATGAATCAGCAAACCATATTTGGTCATCTTAAAGAGCGGCATGTTGTCAATAGTTTTTCCGTCCAGGGCTTAGGTCGGGTTTACATTCCGCTTGACAGAGCACTTTGTGCTGTTATAAATGGAGCAATCATTGAGCCCGGAGAAATGGATTGAAACAAATTTTCAGTTATCTGTGGAGCCGTCGATAAGTTGATTTGGTACGATATCTCTGAAATAGAGATGATAACAGGATTGATATGATCTGAAATAGCCCCTGTTCGATGGGAGAATAGTACTGGTAAGTTCGGAGAATGGTACTGATAAGTTCTGAAACCAGGGGGAGAACGCCTTTCGCTCTCCAATCTGCCATTGTTCTTCAGTCGTATCCATTCCGCATTCTAGCTGTCCATTCCGCATTCTAGCTGCGGAGTGACTAAGGTCTGATACTAGTTTTTGAGGGTTGAAATCAGAAGGCTACCAAAAGAGACTATATATTTTCAGAAAAAACTTCAGCACAATAAAAAAATATTATCTTAAGTTTTTGGACAAAATAAAATTACTGTTAAGGCCATGCTCATGTGCAAACTGTATAGGTACTTAGGCATTTCTTTACCTAGGGACAAAAATCATGGGCAACTAGATTAAGAATACAAGTTGGAAGATTGACTGTAGTCGGAATGTTCTTCAATGAACACTCGCACCCTAGCCCTGTGAAAGCATGGCCAACCTTGTTAAATTTTCTAGGATCAAACTCATGCAGAAAAAATCGAGAACCAGGCTGGAAGAACCGAACCATCCAGCTGGCCGTTTCCCAGCTGGATTTCTTCTGTGGAGGCCCATGCGATCCACGATTCCTATCTGCAGACATTCGGCCCAATAGTCCTCGGCATACTCACTCCTCTGGTCTCTCAAACCCTCCGCCTCCATTTCCCACAAACCGGCCGACGCCCGACCGTCCGTCGCCGTCTTCTTCCTCATCCCGCCGCCAGCAGTCCCTCGCCGCCTCCCTGGCTCGCTCCCCTCCCAAACCCCTGCGCTCCATCGCGCGCGGCATGCCACCACCGCGCCCGCCGCCGGAGCTGATGGCCGACCTCGTCGCCGAGATCCTCCTCCGCATCCCGCCCGACGAGCCCACGGACCTCTTCCGCGCCGCCCTCGTCCGCAAGGCATGGCGCCGCATCATTCGACCCAACATTCCCCCGCCGGTACCGCGAGTTCCGTTGGACACCGCCCCTACTCGGCTTCTTCCACGACCCCGACTCCGACAGTGAGGAGGACGACTACCGCTCTCCGTTCGTCGCCCTCACCACCGGCTGCCCCTTCTCCCAGCTGGTGGCGCCCGACTATGGAGATGGAATCGTCCATGACTGCCGCCATGGACGCGTGCTGCTCGACGACACTATCACGACCTGTGGCAACCCGATTACCCAAGGAATGGCCACAAAAATGTTGGGGTGCTTTGTGCCGCGGATGGCTGTGACCACCTTGACTGCCGTGGGCACCCGTTCCATGTGGTCTATGTGGCCTCCGACAGCGACGAGCATGTTGTAGGCGGGAGTGTTTACTCATCAGAGACTAGAACGTGGAGCGTGCCAACTTCCCTTCAACTCGAGTGCTTCTTCCATGTCGAGTACAAGCCCAATCTCCTTGTCTGAGATGCGCTCTATGTTATCCTTGAGATGGGCAAAAGTATCATCAAGTATGACTTGACCGAGGGGAACCTATCTGTGATGGACTTGCCTGAGGCATATGAGGAGCCTTTCGACATCGTCTTGACGGTGGAGGATGGTGGGCTGGGATTTGCCTGCCTGAAAGACGACATCCTCTACTAGTGGTCTTGGTAGAATGGTCTTGACGGCATTGCAGGATGGGCTCAACGAAGGGCAATCGAGCTAAAGATGCTTCTCCCTGATTGTGGCACGCCCACCCCTTTTCATCTGAATGGCTTTGTGCAAAGTACGTTTACCATTTTTGTGAGCACAGATGTCGCCATCTTCACAATTGAGTTCAAAACAGAGCGGGTGAAGAAGGTAGCCGAGAGGGGGGTCGATTGCCCCATTATACCCTACATGAGCTTTTGGACTCCAGGTACTACCCTTTGTGCTTTAACCCGTACACCTTATATGTAGTTTCACACTATTGTGATCTGATGGAAATTTCAGCCATCCATAATCTATTGAGTTCATAAAAGTTTGAATGATGGTGTATCGGTGTCTTGTCTGTGCTTAGGAACAATCAGTTTATGATATCAAAAGATAACAATGTCATGCATTAGTTTCTCATATGCCATTAATCTTAGGGAAAATTAGTTGTGTAGCATCGAAAGTTCCTCGGTTACGGAAAATACCAGTGAAAGTTTCGACGTCCAGAAAATACCGCTGAAAGTTACATGTCTACTTGGGATTTACCAACCTCTTATATTGCGGACAAAATGCCCTTGTCTGGTTGACGTGTTTGCTGCGGCTGTACCCATATGCATCAAAATAACAACAGCAACTCGACTGAAACAAAAAGGAAAAAAAACAACAGCATGTTGACAATACAAAAGCATGGTGGCTGCCCACAAATAAGCAGAACATGTTCACGACACAAAATTACGGTCACAGCTCCCCACAAATAATCAGACGAACATGTTCAGATTGCACCAACATTCGAGTGACATAAACACATAGTGCTACATCCTACATGTCAAATGACAACATCCATACAGAAGTTTGTTTTCACAGCACAAAAGCATGGTTGGGCAACACAAATTGTCCACGAATTGAAAACAAGTCATTCAGAATCAGTTTGAACGGGAACCAATTTAGCTAGGCTTAGGGATTGTCTTACCCATTGGGATGTCAGAGGGATTCATCTTCAAATCCTGCAGGGCACTGGGTCGTGGTGCATCAGGTCAGACGTGTGTGGAGCTGGTCAAGCTCGGTTGCACCTGTGCGATGCTGCATCATGGATGAGCAGGAGCAGGCCCGGACCTGTGCTACATCGTGGTCCTCATGGATGAGCAGGAGAGTGGTGGGGCACCTTGAGGAGAGGAGGGAGGCGAATCTTGGGGGGCGCAGGGGCTGCGGCGACGGTTGGAGTAGAGGGCGCGTCAGCGCCTGGAGTAGCGAAGGGGCGCCAGCGGCACCTGGGAGCTAGCAAGGGCGATGGCGACTGGAGAAGAAGAGAGCTCAGCTTGCTCTGTTTCAGTCCACAGAGAAGAACAAGAGGAGGCAACGTTGGTCAAGGGCGCCTTTGTCATTTTCCTTGTGCATTCTAAGCAAAATGCTAAATCCCGAGTAGACATGCAACTTTTAGTGGTATTTTACAGAGGTCGAAACTTTCAATGGTATTTTTCAGTAACCAAGGAACTTTCAATGCTACACAACCAATTTTCCCTTAATCCTATAGAACTTTTATATGTTAGAGCTCTATTTTTTTATTATTACGTTTGACTGAAAGTCAGCAAACTGGGAATAGTTTTATGATTTTTTTCTGATGCCTGCTCACAAGCAAATGAATGAATAAATGAAATTGAAGGATTGCGGTTCTCTACTTCGTGGCCAACCTGAAACAAAAGCTCCAAAACCAATATCATGATTCATGATAACTAAATATCTAAGATGTTACTGTTGAGTTATAGCATGATTATAAGTGTTCTACATTGTATCATTTCAGATCTTGCTGAGGCCAGATTGCCATCTGTGCAGTGACCCATCCCTTTGGCCTCAATAGGAGTCTACTTCCATGACGATGCAGTGATCTGTCCATTTAGCGTCAATAGGAGCAGATGATTCAAGTGATTTGTTGTCGGTTGCAAAATTTAGGTTAGACTTATTGTGTTGTCATTGTCAATTAGTAATTTAGTTTCTAGTTGGGCAGTTTAAGTTAAATATGTGGTTTTCTATGAAAACCATTTACTATGCGTTGTTCAGCTGGGCAGTTTGAGAAAGAGGCATATATATAACGATCAATTATATATTATTCTCACTAATAATTCTATGATTGTGCTCCCAAATCGACATATGATGTATAATTTTCTGCTTATTTGTGTACTATCATTTTTTTGGAAAGACAACTTGATGTTTTATGCCATGTATTCTTTTTTTTTCCCTGAAGAATGGGTCGTTCTATTTCATTTCAGTTAGCGACACTAAAAGGATATCAACAGTGATACGTGTGTTTTACAAAAATGAATACATTTGATTGCACACTGGGGTTGTCTCAAGATATGCCTGCCTAATAATTTTATGGCTCCATTTTGTTAACTTGTCTATTGTTTTTGTCTCCTGTGAATACTGCATAGAGAGTACTTCCCTTAGTTCCCTACCTGTTATGCTGAAAAAAGCTGCTTGTATGAACTATAAAACAATTATAGATTCTGTGTGATAATGCTTCAAGTTGTGTTCCATTAGGGTGATGTTTTGAAATGTTCTTTCTTGACACTTAAGGGGAGTAAGTTGCAAGGAAACAATCTCACTTATGGTTCGTCCCGTCGAATTGTTTGTGATTCTTATAAGCACTTCAAATAACTATATTTTATCTTATATTAGTTACTATATAATTTCCTATCAACACAACCACTTGAACAAGGTTGCTCATATGGTATTTAAACTGTAGAATTGTTAAAACTATTATGTTAATCAAACCTGAACCTTGTGTAGATTCTATATTTTGTTCTTAGATCTCATTTTGAAGTATCTAGTAACGCTGCAAGCAATATATCAGTTTCTGACACAAAGTGTGGATGCCATTGGTGCTCATGCACATATGAATTAAGCGGAGTTGCAATCCCATGTGCAGTTGTGCACTGAGGATCTCTGCATATGCTTTCCAGCCTTTTGTTTTCTTCTTCTTCTTTTTTCCTTGAGGAATAGCTTTTCGTTTCCGTTGAGCAGATCAACAATTACATCATCTTGCAGAGCTGATGCGTTGGACATTCCAATTCTTTGGTTCTGATAAGAAGGTTTCAGTGAGAATAATATCAGCATCGTGTTCAAATGAGAGCGAGGAAGGTAGCCAAGAGTGAACGGGCAGGACGCGAGCCATCCAGCCCATGCGATAGAGACGGACAGCGACGGTTTGTGCTTATGTTATGTGCTTAGCTTTGTGGCAACTGGCAACACATTTCTGATTTCCGAGCCGTTTGGTCTTTGGAAAAAGGATTTTCGAGCCTTTTCAGTTTTTGAGTGAATTTGAAGCTTAGTTCAGTTTTCTTTTCTTTCAGGTTTTCATGCTGCGAAATCGGGAGTGAAGTTCCTGGGATAATTGTGGACTTTGTCATGCTAATGGTGAAACAGATCTAAGTGTGCAGGTAAAATTGCCTCGTTATGAAGAAAGATGAAACTCTGCAAGGGGATCACGCTTGCTGCTACTAGTAGGTAATGTGCATGAATCAATCCAGTTCATTATCACAAAGAAAAATTCAGTTCATTACAAACGCAAGCGTAAGTAAATTTGCAGCTATCACTGATTCATAGTTCCTCCTCTGAAACTCGGATATGCAGTCACGAGTCACGACCAATAAACTCTGAGCAAGCCTGCCTGGACTTGCGACAGTCCATTCAACTCAATGTTTGTGTTCCAAAGAAAAGGTACACGTCTGTTGAAAACTCGAGGACCAAATGGGATTCGCAGATTGCAGCGCAAGAAATACGTAAGTTCTGACAACCATATTGCTAAATACGAAATGATCTTTAATAAACAATTGGAAACTAACTGCTGCAAAATAATAATAAAAAAGCCTTTTTATGAAATGAATGTCTACGTTAATGAGACTTTTCTTTATTTTAGCTGGTGTGAATGTCTTTTCAGAGAGGCGCCAACGGCCTACGTTGGCACAAGGGACGATCTTCATCAGTTCATGATAGATCGTCTCGACATCTTTAACATCAGGCTGCTCTGTCGCGTACTCGATCTTTGACGCCGAGGCGTGTACTAGCTCCATGCTTTTGATCGAGTTGTTGGAGCTGTGAAACAGCAATCTCACAAGCTGCATCTCCTCTTCCGTTCCACTGAAGCCGGTCATCTTCACGTTCTCCAGGGACTCCAACGCCACCTTCCCATGAATCTCCCACTTATCTACAGCCGATTGACAGAAGCATCTCCAAGTCGCCTCGTGTAGGCAATTGTACATGTCAACATGCAGCGACGTGAGGTTAGGGCACCTCACGAGCAAAGCGGACATGCTCGCCACAAAGTGATGCTTCAGGTAGGAGAAGGCTCGCACGGCCATGGTTCTGAGCTTGGGGAACGGCGCCTTCCCTTCCGACGTCAGGTCGACGAGCTTGTCCATGGTGAGGCTGCCACGCGGCATGTGGCCAAGCTCTAAGTCGACGTGCTCGATTCCCGGGCAACTCTCGAGGAGCCAGAAGCCGACGTCCATGCCTTGGTGGTACTTGCCGTGCATGTCCAGTTGGAGCTCGGAGAGACGGCGAACACCTGTGAAATCATGGATGTCCAGCTCCGTCGGACTACTACGATGGTAGTGCATGCTAACAATCTCTTCCAGTTTGGGCCACAATTCTTGCCAGCTTCTTGTTGGTGCCGTCAACGTACTTGCGGCGGTTGCCATGGATCTTTCTGTAACAGAAGGACGTGGACAGCTCGAAGACGCGCAGGTCGGGAGCCGCCAATTCCAACGTTTCCAGATCCATTGCGCAGGAGATGGCGAACTCTTGGAGCACGTCGGAGCGGAGCACCAGGTGACACAGCCCTTGGGGGGCGCAGGGCGAAGGCGAGGGCAGCAGGACGCCATGAAGCCACAGAGTGCGCTGCCATCTTCGTCCAACGACGGGGAGTAGAGTTGGAGGCTTGTTAGCGCGTCTTACCTTGCCGCAACGGTAGCAGCCGGGAGCTGCAGCCGGTGAAACTAACTGCTGCAAAATAATAATAAAAAAGCCTTTTTATGAAATGAATGTCTACGTTAATGAGACTTTTCTTTATTTTAGCTGGTGTGAATGTCTTTTCAGAGAGGCGCCAACGGCCTACGTTGGCACAAGGGACGATCTTCATCAGTTCATGATAGATCGTCTCGACATCTTTAACATCAGGCTGCTCTGTCGCGTACTCGATCTTTGACGCCGAGGCGTGTACTAGCTCCATGCTTTTGATCGAGTTGTTGGAGCTGTGAAACAGCAATCTCACAAGCTGCATCTCCTCTTCCGTTCCACTGAAGCCGGTCATCTTCACGTTCTCCAGGGACTCCAACGCCACCTTCCCATGAATCTCCCACTTATCTACAGCCGATTGACAGAAGCATCTCCAAGTCGCCTCGTGTAGGCAATTGTACATGTCAACATGCAGCGACGTGAGGTTAGGGCACCTCACGAGCAAAGCGGACATGCTCGCCACAAAGTGATGCTTCAGGTAGGAGAAGGCTCGCACGGCCATGGTTCTGAGCTTGGGGAACGGCGCCTTCCCTTCCGACGTCAGGTCGACGAGCTTGTCCATGGTGAGGCTGCCACGCGGCATGTGGCCAAGCTCTAAGTCGACGTGCTCGATTCCCGGGCAACTCTCGAGGAGCCAGAAGCCGACGTCCATGCCTTGGTGGTACTTGCCGTGCATGTCCAGTTGGAGCTCGGAGAGACGGCGAACACCTGTGAAATCATGGATGTCCAGCTCCGTCGGACTACTACGATGGTAGTGCATGCTAACAATCTCTTCCAGTTTGGGCCACAATTCTTGCCAGCTTCTTGTTGGTGCCGTCAACGTACTTGCGGCGGTTGCCATGGATCTTTCTGTAACAGAAGGACGTGGACAGCTCGAAGACGCGCAGGTCGGGAGCCGCCAATTCCAACGTTTCCAGATCCATTGCGCAGGAGATGGCGAACTCTTGGAGCACGTCGGAGCGGAGCACCAGGTGACACAGCCCTTGGGGGGCGCAGGGCGAAGGCGAGGGCAGCAGGACGCCATGAAGCCACAGAGTGCGCTGCCATCTTCGTCCAACGACGGGGAGTAGAGTTGGAGGCTTGTTAGCGCGTCTTACCTTGCCGCAACGGTAGCAGCCGGGAGCTGAAGCCGGTAGCTTGGGAGAACAAGGCAGATGGACTCCGTCATGGCGTGGCTGGGTACCTCGACGACGACCTGCTCTTCCGGCTGCTTCGTCGTGCCTGCCCATTGGCCGAGATCAATTTCCACGGATCGGACGACGTGTAGCGCGGCGTAGCAGAGCCATGCGTTGAGCTGATCCGGCGAGGCATGGCTGGATTCCTTCTCCGTGAGATGGATCTTGAGAGACCATGTAGGCGTCGCCGCGCTGGGCGAGCACCCAGTTCACGAAGCCAGCGAAGTCGCAGTTTTTGTCGATGTCTGAGTCTTTCAACGTGAGGCTCTTGGCACCCGTCCACACGTGCCGCCATCGCCGGGAGAGAACCGCCGTCCTCATGACCTCTGGCACGGACCCGAGGCAGCCGAGGATGACGTGCAGCACGCTGATCCTATGGAGGTCGCCAGCTGGGCCGTCCATGGCGGCCTCGCGTTCGTAAAAACTTTGCTGGTACGTGACGGGAATACATGGATTATTTTATATATATATATATA